>JAWQEG010003979.1:7500-12500 GCA_033782935.1 Petrolisthes cinctipes | reverse complement strand
CATATCTACAACCACCGATACAAATGGAAGTTTACCATCGCCGACGACTCGCAACCACTTCTAGGGGCAGATTTCCTCCGTGCACACGGCCTGCTTATCGACATGAAAGGGCGTCGCCTCATCGATTACAAAACTTTTGCATCCATGACGCTACACTGGGCACACTTACCTGCTCCCCAACTCGGTTCCGTGACTGCCTCCGACAACGATTTTGCCAGAATTTTGGCAGCTTTTCCAGATGTCGTCAAGCCACATTTCCATTCAGCCATGCCCAAGCATGGTGTACTGCACCACATTCCCACTACAGGACTGCCACTACACGCACGTCCACGCAGACTTCCACCAGATAAGCTCGCACGAGCAAAGGAAGAATTTCGCAAGATGGAAGAAATGGGAATTGTGCGTAGATCAGACAGTCCATGGGCGTCTCCATTACACATGGTTCGGAAATCATCTGGGGCCTGGAGACCTTGTGGGGATTACCGCCGCCTAAACAACGCCACAACTGCAGACCGTTACCCTATCCCCCACATCCAGGATTTTACGGCAAATCTCGACGGCGCCAAGGTATTTTCAAAAATAGACTTAGTACGAGGATACCACCAGATTCCCGTCCACCCTGAAGACGTCCCCAAGACTGCCATCATCACCCCATTTGGACTGTTTGAGTTTCTATGCATGCCTTTCGGGCTCAAAAACGCCGCCCAGGCATTCCAACGTCTGATGGATAAGGTGACTCAGGACTTAGACTTCGCATTCGTCTATCTGGATGATATCCTTATTGCCAGTCGTTCAAAACAACAACACCGCGAACATCTCGGACAATTATTGCAGAGGTTAAACGACCATGGACTATCTATCAACCTGGCCAAGTGTAAATTTGGCCTTACTTCAATTAACTTCCTTGGTCACCGTGTCGACCACCACGGAGCCGTACCGTTGCCTGACAAAGTCGACGCCATTCGCAACTTCAAAAAACCAGCTACTGTGAAAGGACTGCAGGAGTTTATTGGAATGGTAACCTTCTACCATCGTTTTATGCCTGCAGCAACCAGTATTATGGAACCTCTTTACGAACTACTATCAAGCAAGTCTAAGGAACTCTCGTGGAACGAGGCTGCCTCTATCGCTTTCGAGAGTGTCAAGGAGGCGCTAGCTAATGCAACGATGTTAGTGCATCCAAAATGCAACGCTCCAACTGCTCTCACGGTCGACGCCTCGGAAACGGCAGTTGGGGGAGTGCTGGAACAACTTGTCAATAAACAATGGCAACCCATTGCTTTCTTCAGTCGTCGGTTGAGATCTCCAGAACGAAAGTACAGTACATTTGACAGAGAGCTTCTCGCACTTTACCTAGCGATTCGACACTTTCGTTACTTCATAGAAGGCAGAAGTTTCACCGCCTTTACGGATCATAAGCCACTTACTTTTGCCTTTTCTAAGGTGTCCGATCCTTGGTCCGCCAGACAGCAGAGACACCTTGCCTACATTTCAGAGTACACTACACACATACAACACCTAGCTGGGAAAACTAACAAAGTAGCAGACGCGCTCTCACGCACCACCATAAATGCCTTGGAACCAGGAATAGACTACAAGGCCCTGGCAGAGGCCCAAAAAGAAGACGAGGAAATGGCTGCCTACCGTACTGCTATCTCTGGTTTGGTACTGGAAGACGTACATTTCGGACCTGGGGAATCTACACTCCTCTGCGACGTATCCACCCATCATCCAAGACCCATCATTCCCGCTACTTGGAGACGCAGGATTTTCGACACAGTACACAGCCTTACTCATCTATCCATCAGAGTGACAAAAACGATGATAGCAGCCAAGTTCGTATGGCATGGACTACGCAGGGACGTTGGCAACTGGGCAAAACAATGCATCCCTTGTCAAACTGCAAAAATCCACCGTCACACCAAAACACCTCTAGTAAACTTCACCCCACCAGACCGACGCTTCAATCACATACATATAGATATTGTCGGACCTCTTCCCCAGTCCCGAGGAGTAACTCACCTTCTCACCATTGTGGACCGCTTTACTAGATGGCCTGAGGCAATCCCACTCTCAGACACCACCACCACCACTTGCGCACGTGCCCTAGTCTCCAATTGGATCGCCCGTTTTGGTGTACCAACCCACATCTACTCAGACAGAGGCGCGCAGTTCACTTCCGGTTTATGGTCAGCAATGGCACAATTGTTAGGATGTAATCTTCACTTTACAACTTCTTATCATCCACAGGCAAACGGGATTGTAGAGCGTTTCCACAGGCACATGAAAACTGCTCTCAAGGCAAGACTAAACAGACCAGACTGGATGGACGAACTCCCATGGGTCTTGCTGGGGATTCGTACTGCTCCAAAGGAAGATTTGGCTACATCCTCGGCCGAATTAGTGTATGGCGCTCCACTCATTCTCCCTGGGGATTTCATAGCAACTTCAGACAAACCAGATGCTCCTGCAACTGTGCTCTCCCGTCTTCGAGAGAAAGTCGGGACGCTCGCCCCAGTCCCTCCAACTCGTCACTGTGTCTCCCCAAGGTATGTTCCACCTGCCTTACAAAACAGTAATTACGTTTTCTTACGCAGAGATACGATTCGCTCACCACTCGCGAAGCCATATGAGGGTCCGTTCAGGGTGTTGCAGCGACAGCCTAAAACATTCATCATTGACTACGGGGGCCGACACGAGACTGTCTCCGTTGATCGCCTGAAACCGGCTCACATAGACTTGGACACACCGGTACAAGTGGCGAGGCCCCGTCGCAGAGGTCGTCCGACATCTCAACAGAAACTACCCCCTCCCCCCTCCCGAGTCACAAGATCTGGATCGAGGAAATCTACTAACCTGCTGAACTACGGTTCTGGGGGGGGGTCATGTGGCGCCACGAACATCGAACCGTAGTGAGTAACTACCAAAGCTGCTCCGCAGGCTTAATCACTTTCGACTCCTGTTAACATCAACCAATCAGAGACCGGAGAGAGTGGTTGAGCCTGCCAATCAGGAGCAGAGGGAAGTGAGGAGTGGAGGAACGGCAGCAAGGAAGTCAGTCAACATCTCACCACCGACCTGTACACTTCACCATTATATCTCTTGTACAGAGTTCGATATTGTTAACTAAATAAAATACAACATCTGCCTGAGCGTGTTCATTATAACCGCCACATATATATATATATATATATATATATATATATATATATATATATATATATATATATATATATATATATATATATATATATATATATATATCTATATACATAAAGCCAAGATTCTGTCTGCGTGTGTGTGTGTGTGTGTGTGTGTGTGTGTGTGTGTGTGTCCGCGATGCACGCCTAAACCGTCCAACTTTGTGTCCTCAACATTTGCATGTAGGTGAGTCTTGATCCCCTTCAGGTTTAGGGGGGTTCATACAACGAAACCACATATAACGAAACGTGCTAGCGAAATAATACTAAAATACAGGGGAAAAAATCTACGGAATCACCATACCACTGTTCAGCCTTCCGCAAAAACACGGTCAATTTTAAACTTTCATTTAGGTAAATTTTTTCTTACAGATTTGTAGAGCTTGATTTTACACACCAGAATCTGTAAACTAAAGTTTCCTAGGTCCACTGGCTTGCGTACTGCAGCGCCATGAGTAATAAAGTTGTTACCCCTAAAACCCCCCTAAAAATTCGAGCGTAAATATGACGAGTTAACCATTCCCCTCTACAGGCTACAGCACGGATATTATTCGATTTGTTTATGCGTTTTCTCACTAAGTATATTGTCGTTCACGATTTATTTTACTTTTGTCAAATTGATTTTCATTATTCCCATATTTTTTTTAATCAACAGCTCATGAACATATTTTAGCACGGATATTATTCGATTTGTTTATGCGTTATCTCAGTAAGTATATTGTCGTTCACGATTTATTTTACCTATTATTAAACCTATTATTACATTTTATGCATTTTTATGATTGATTCCATTGTCATATCGATTCTCAGTATTGTCATATAGAATTTCACTTTGGTCAAATTGATTTTCATTATTGCCATATTTATTTTCACGATTTATTTTACTTTTGTCACATTTATTTTCATTATTGCCATATTTATTTTCACATACAACGAAACCACAAATAACGAAACGTGGAAGCTATCCTAGCTCCAAAGAATGAAGCTGTCAACAACATCAACCAAAAACTTCTGGATGCTCAGCCTGGCAGGTCAATGAAGTACAAATCAGTTGATACAGTGCCCGACGATGATCAAGTGGTCAACTACCCAGCAGAATTCCTGAACAGTCTAGATCCACCAGGGATGCCACCTCACAATTTGGAACTGAAGTTGGGATGTCCGATAATGCTTCTTAGAAACCTGAACCCACCAAAACTTTGCAATGGCACAAGATTAAGAGTTAAAACAATGATGCCATGTCTGGTGGAGGCCACAATCCTGACTGGCAAAGGTAAAGGCGAAGATGTCTTCATTCCAAAAATCCCTCTGAGGCCCTCAGATTGTCCAATTCAGTTCCAACGTCTCCAATTCCCTATTCGTCTAAGCTATGCCATGACAATCAACAAAAGCCAAGGACAGTCCCTGAAAGTAGTTGGCCTCAAACTTAAGGACCAGGTCTTCTCCCACGGTCAACTCTATGTGGGCTGCAGTCGAGTCGCCGATGAGAAGAATCTCTACGTGATGTCGTCAACCGGAGTCGTGAAAAATGTCGTTTACCAGGAGGCACTTCAGTAAAATGCTTAGTGACGCTATTAATAGAAAAAGAAGGAAATATTATTAATTATGCTAATATTAGAATGATGGAGTTATTGAATGAGGGAGAAAGATTTATATAATAAACATTTAAAAACGACTAATACCTCCAATTATTCACCCACCCACCTCTATTACTATTCATCCATCCATCCATTTATTTTATCTAACCACTAAACCATCCCTCCCTCTCCCCCTTCCTTCCCTCCTTCCCTTCCTTCTATC
>JAWQEG010003978.1:0-45337 GCA_033782935.1 Petrolisthes cinctipes | reverse complement strand
CTCATGGCCACCGGTACTCATAATACAACCTCTTCAATATCAAAGTACAAAATCATCGATACATCTTGATCTTGGCCTTACGATACAGGAATGTCAGTGCAGTCACGAGCAAAAGTCCTGTGCATCGGTTGAATGAAAGTGACCTATTATTGTTTGTAACCTAAATCATATCAATCTGTATTATTGTTTTGGGTGGTAAATCTGGAGCAAATGATTCCTCCAAACTATTCCAGGCAACAATATACCATTATTATTATTTTTTCTTCTTGTGGGTCTGTTTCCTGGCATGCTTTGGAAGTATAAAGGTGCTCCAATCTATCAAAAGTATACCATCCCCTTAATGAGATCATCAGCTACAGTTTTGTATCGTATTTCAATTTTTTTTTTTTTTTTTTTTTTTTTTTTTTTTTTCATGTTGTAGGACTATTGGGCGTGACTGACTGTACCCATGTCACGCCGTACTAAAATTTCGGTATCCACGCAGCATCAAAGTTTTCATTATATCCACCACTTATATCCCAGTACTCACACTTCTATTATACCAGTACCCATACATCTTAAATCCCAGTACCCACACCTCTTAAATCCCAATACTCACACCTCTTGGACCCCAGTATACCCACATCTCTCAAAAATTTCTGTCAGTATCCACACCTATCAAGTCCAATTACCCACACTTATAATAACCTCCTTACCCATGCTCCCATCCAGCCCAGCCATCATCATCCACACACACACACACACACACACACACACACACACACACACACACACACACACACACAGCCTCCTTCATCCTGAGTATTAAGAGGACAGTATACTTTTGGTACATTAGAGTGCCTTGATTCCTCCAAAGTATGCCAGGAAACAGGAACAGGTTAACCAATGGTTTCCTATTGCTTGGAATAGTTTGGAAGAATCAGTTGCTCCAGATTTACCAACACTCAACTGCCCCATTAGGACTGACCTTTTTTCTCCTCTCAGTCTGGTTAGCGGTTGTCATAGGTCTTACTTACAGAAACCCACTGCTTGTGTCTCAATCCTTCCATCATCCACGATTCACAACTGATACTTTGGAACAACATCACTAGCACACGTAGAAATCAGACTTGGATTTCTATTGCTCGGTCTTTATTCCCTTCTTTCGTTTTTATCAAGCATACATTAATTCCTCACAGCTATTGATTCTTCCTTCACTTTTCATTATTCATTTAATTCTGCTCTTAATATATCGCGTCTCAGGTCATCGTATCTCATTCATTCTCTCTATTTCCCATTCTATCTATTTCTATCCCATTCCTGCTTAATATTACCCATCCCTGCCAGCTCATCCTATCCCATCTCTACTCATCCTACCCCATCCCAGGTCATCCTATCCCGTTCAACTCATCCTATCCCCTTCTAGCTTATCTTATCCCATCCCACTTCACTTCCACTCCACATGTTTCCCCTCACGGCTGCCTATATTCGTATCACACCAACACATCCATATTAAGGAAGGCTTAAGAACTGTGAGAACTCTTATGAACTATTCCATTTTATTATTATTATTTTTTTTAACCTGGCTAAAATGTACCGACTCCCTCCTTAAATTTCTTGACTCTTCCGGTATATGCCAAACAGTGCAAGGCAAATTACACCAAAATTTGATACAATTTGGTATATTTTTCTGCAATTTTTAAACAGTGGAATGTAAGCAAACCGTGTATCTTATAGGCTATATTACTTAGAAGGTAACTGGTGCATTTTTTCTTTTTTTTTTTGCCAGGATAAAAATAATAATAATAATAATAAAACGAAGTATGAGTGTGTAACGTCTTCTGTACAGTACGGTGCGTCATCTTCTGTGTTTGCTGTATTATTAGTCTCACACACACACACGCGCGCGCTCGCAAAGAAAACTCAGACACAAAATAACGGTGCCACTATTCTGCATGGTAAAGTGCGACAGATGCGATAGTGCTTATGAAGGTAATACGGGGCAAAATAAATTCACACACACACACACACACACACACACACACACACACACACACACACACACACACAGAACAAAACAAACAAACACACACACACACACATATTAACACACACACACACACGCACTCAGAAAAAAAAAAAACACACACACGCACTCAGAACAAAACACACAAAATGGTGCTCCAATTTCCGAGAAGGTGGAATGAACTTGGTAACAGCAAAGAGCATGTGGTAAGCGGGGATTATTGTGTTAAGAGTCTGAGTGCCAGATGGTATTATAGTACTGAAGTGTAGCGATGTCGTGTGGTGTAACAATTTTATAGCATCATACTCCAAATGTAGGTGTAGTGTAGTGAGGTGAATAGAAGCGTTGGTTGAGGTACTAAAAGGTGAGGAAGTGTGGACTGAAGGAGGGTAGTGGTTGTGGATCATAAGGGAGAGGAGTGTGGATTGAAGTGGTGCATTTTTGAAGGTGGGTGTCTAATGGTGTGGTAGTTTGGAGTAAAAGAATGAGTAAAATAGGACCTTGGTTTGGTTAAGGGACCCTGTGATTGTGTTGTGAGACCTGGTGGCTTCTGATTTCTCTTGACTGTGACACGAAACAAGCTCCTTCAATGTAGGTGGTGTTTGTTTCGTGGCAATGTTTGAAGGAATCACTAACCTCCAATTTTCCAACTATATCACGTGAGTGGAAAAGTGGATGGGAAGAGTAAGGTGGGACATTGGTTTGGTTGAGAGGATGGTGGAAAAGTGTGGAGTGACCAAACAAGTGAAGTGTGACATTGGTTGAGGGAAAGGTGGAGAGGAAGTGATAATAGAGTGAAGAGGAGTCCTTACTGAAGTTAAGATATAGACGTGTGTAGTCGCGTTGTATCTCATAAAAATATCTATCTATCTGTCTCTATCTATGGTAGTAAAATGAATACGAACTGTTTGGTGAGGTAATTGGACTATTATTATGTTATTCAGGCGACCAACTGTATATACATTCATTGATATTACTGAGGCTGAAAATACGTGACGAATGTTTGTTTACCTCTGTGATTTATAGTTTGATATAATCCACACATGGAATTTTAACATAGTTTTTGACATATGCAGAAATAATACTTTTTAGTGCACATTTTGCATCGTAAACAAAAGTCATTCTTGTACATAATAATTCCCTATACAATGCGAAACTATTTTAAGTGCGTATTTTTTTAAACTATATATTAAGGTTTATATTATACCGTTTATGAAGGTAGATAATTGGACACCGTGTATCAGAGGCGAGTAGAAGGCAGGCAGGCAGGTAGGCAGGTAGGTGGATAGGTAGGTGGGTAGGTAGGTAGGTAGGTAGGTAGGTAGGCTGGAAGAGGAAGCTGTCGTGAGTAAATTATTATAAAGCGAGAAATTAGAAACTCGAGGAAGAGGAAGTAGCGGGGAAAATAGACGGTAGAAATGGCGTGTTTGTGGCGAGGGTGAAGAAAAGTACACACACACACACACACACACACACACACACACACACACACACACACACACACACACACACACACACACTCACTCAATCACTCACTCACTCACTCACTCACACACACACACACACACACACACACACACACACACACACACACACACACACACACACACACACACACTCACACTCACACTCACACTCACACTCACACTCACACTCACACTCACACTCACACTCACACTCACACTCACACTCACTCACTCACTCACTCACTCACTCACTCACTCACTCACTCACTCACTCACTCACTCACTCACTCACTCACTCACTCACTCACACACTCACACACTCACACACTCACACACACACACACACACACACACACACACGCGCGCGAGAGGAAAGTTGGTACACTGACATTCAATTTGTTTTAATGCTTATAATTATTCCTATTGTCTGACCCTTCGAACCTTTGTACTGATAGTCGAGATTTGCTTCTTCATTTTTTTACGTTCCCGAAAGTTTAAGAGAGGTGGCCGTGAATTAAGAGCAAATTGTAATGTAAATTTAGATTGGTGGAGGAAATTTAATGTCGTAAAATTTATACTTACAGATGAATGTATAAAAAAAAGTGTATGTAGGATGTAAAATAAGTGTATGATGAACCAATATAAAAGTGAAACAATTTAATAGTGAATGAAAAATTGAAGAGTGGTATAGTGTTAAGGGAAAAGTATGTATGAGTTAAGAAAGCGTAATAAGTGTGAAGTAAACACGCGATAAAAAAAAAAAGGTATGAAGAAAGACAGACACTGGTTGAAAAGAAAGTACATACACACCTTGACATAAAACAACAAGAACACATTTAAAAGTCAGACAGACAATCGTTTACTATAAAAAACCAGAAAAACACTGACTGGTTGAAAAGAAAGTAGCCTACAACCTTGACATAAAACAATTAAGAAGAACACGTCATTTAAAAGTCAGACAGACAATCGTATGCTATAAAAACCAACCAGTGATTATAGAGTTTGAGGAGAGGAAGTTGCATTGAAGAACGAACGAAGCAGCGAGAGTCTTGTAGTGGGTAGTGAAAGGGTATATAGAAATGTTGCAGGTTGGAAAGATAAAAAGGCATTGACACACGACACGACAAAAACAAAACAACTGACTGACTGGAACTCTAGTGTCGATCATTACAATTAGGAGACAACAGCCACTCAACTATAATTATTTGAGGGTAAGATTACAAAGTAAGATAAGAGTGAGATTAAAGCAGTACTAGTAAATGATAAACACAAGAAAATAAAGACTAAAAAAATACTAGTAAATGATGAACACTAGAAAACTAAGACTAAATCAGTACTAGTAAATGATAAACACAAGAAGATAAAGACTAAAGCAATACTGATAAATATAAACAATAGAAAATAAATAACATATAGAAATTCGGATATAGAAGACGACGACGACAAAAGCAATAATAATAATAATAATAATAATAATAATAAGGTACAACGTCTTCAGTAAAGGAAATACGGGTTGATGCAGACCGTAGACAAGAACGGTCTTATACAGCATATATACGGATTAATATAAAAAAAACTAGATGAAATAACGACGACTAACGCAATATGGAAAAGTAAAAATGAAAGTGTTAATATAAAGTGTACAAGAGTAGATGCTTGGAGTAAGGACAGCGAGTGAGTGAGTGAGTGAGTAAAGTAAAAGAGTAGCGACTATAGTGAAGATAGCGAGTGAAACAGTGACTGTACAGAATAAAAAAATAGAATATACTTGAGTAAGGACAGCGAGTGAGTGAGTGAGTAAGTGAGTAAAGTAAAAGAGTAGCGACTAGAGTGAATATAGCGAGTGAGACAGTGACTATACACAAAGCGAGTAAGTAAGTAAAATAAAAGAGTAGCGACTAGAATAAGAACAGCGAGTAAGTGACTAAGAAAAGTAGAAAAGTAACTACTAAAGTGAGGAAAGCGAGTGAAGACAGTGACTCCACAAAGTAAAAGAATAACAACTAGATTGAAAATAGCGAGTAAAGCGAGTAAGAAAATAAAGTAGAAGAGTAGCGACAAGAATAAAGACAGCGAGAGAAAAAACAGTGCGTAAGTGAGATAGATAAGAAAATAAAGTAAAAGAGTAGCGACAAGAATAAAAACAGCGAGCAAAAAAAAACAGTGAGTAAGTGAATAAATAGAGCAAAAAACAAACCAAAACAGTGAGTGAGTGATTAAGTGAGTAAGTGAGACGATGGTTGTTCTGGAGGGCCTACCATGGGGGTCTTCCTCGCTAGATGAGAAATGGACAGGTACGGTGCCTGGTTTACCTGACCCTCCTCCACTACACACACAGTTCAAGATGTATATGTCAGACAGATTCGATGCCTTCTTGGTGAGTCCTGCATCACCTTGGTTTATTTTGTTTATTGTTATTATGTTTATTATTATGTTTATTATTACGGCATGTTTATGTTAGTGTATGTTTATTATTATTTTTTATTTATTTTTTTTAATGTTATTTTTATTTATTATTATTATTATTGTTATTTTTTTTTATTATTATTATTATTGTTATTTTTATTTATTATTATTATTATTGTTATTATTATTATTATTATTATTATTATTATTATTATTATTATTATTATTTAGTAATTATGATGATGTTAGTTTTAGTTATTATGATGTTGAAAAGTTTGGATTGGAAGAAGTTAATAAGACTCCAAAGGCCAATATATTAACCTTAATTTTTTAAAGGGTGTTGTACGGTGTTGGTAAATCTGAAGTTAATGATTACAACAAGGTATTCCAGGAGAGTGACTGATTCCTCCAAACTATGCGAAGAAACTCTTTACTTTATTATGCGAGTAAAGGATTCGTTTTGCAGCATAAGTTGGAGGAAACAGTAGCCCTTCATTTTGATCACACGAGACTAACAACACCTTAAGGGGAGGAGACATCTTAGTACATTGGAGGTCTACTGATTCCTCCAAACTATGCCAAGAAACAAATCACCTCAGTGTTACTAATATGGGATCTGTTTCGTGGCATAGTTTGGAGGATAAATAGCCACGTCCAATTTACCAAAAAGAGTTTCTCCCTTTGATTGGTAGAGGTCGAGTGAGTCATCCATTGTATGTACTTAATTAAGGAGGGTAATGCAATTTTGGTACATTAGAGTGACTTGATTACTCCACTTATGCCAGGAAACAAGGGTAGATTAAGGGGGAAATTTTGTGTTGGTAAATCTAGAGCAACTGCATCCTCCAAACTATTCCAAGCAACATAACACCATTATTTTTGTTCGTCTGGTCCTGTTTCCTAGCATACTTTGGTGGAATCAAGGCACTCCAATGTAACAAAAAAGAATTACCCCCTTAATTAACAAAAATAATGGTGGTCTGTTGCTTGGAATAGTTTGGAAGAATCATGTGCTCCAGATTTTACCAGGACTGTTTACTATCCCTCTTGTTGGTGAAAGGGAACACTCCAGATTCCTCCAATGAGTGCCACGAAAAATATCCCTTATTTGTATCAATGAGGTGGTCTGTTTCTTGGCATAGGTTGGAGGAATCACTAGCCTTCGATTTCACCAACAATAGAGTTACCCCATAACTCTATCGTTCATGATTAATTCTCAGTTTCTCATGATATCGAACAGTTGATGAATGTGTTGACGTTAAGGGGAGAACCTCTTTTGTTGAACTGGAAGGCTACTGAATCCTCCAAACTATGTCGCGAAACAGATCCCTTTATAGTAGTAACATTGAGATGATTATTTTGTTTCCTGGCATAGTTTGAGGAATTGAAAACCCTCCTACTTACCAAAAAGGGGACTGACTCTCTCCTTACCTAATACGACTGAACATCATCTCTTTCGGTACACTGTAAATAAGTTTGAACATATACTATAAAAAAAAAAAGAAGAGAGAAAGTAACTCCATCAAAACATGAATTATAGAAGGTAATCTTTTTGAGTATAGACCTTGTGTCGAAGAGATTAATGGCCATCTTTCAGTCTGTAAACTAACTAAGTAACTAACTGACTAACTGACTGACTGTGTGAGTAAAAATATGAGTAAACTAACTACTAGTAACTGACTGACTGTGTGAGTAAAATATGAGTAAACTAACTACTAGTAACTGACTGACTGTGTGAGTAAAATATGAGTTAACTAACTAACTAACTAACTGACTGTATGAGTAAAATATTAACTAAGTAACTAACGACTTGGCTGACTGACTGAATATGAAAGTGAATGTCTAACTGGCTACCGTAACTAACATACTCTTTACTAACAAACCAATTAACAATGCAACCAAACCAACCACCCGTGCAACCAAACCAGACCAACCAACCATGTACCCAAACCAAACCACCCGTGCAACCATACTTAACCAACCATGCACCCTACCCAACCAACCAAACCAAACAACCATGCAACCAAACCAATCAACCTAACCAACCACTCAACTAACAAGCCACCAAGTTAACAAGGTGGTGGTGGTGGTGATGGTGATGGTGATGGTGATGGTGATGGGAGTGAGAGCTGTATATTGGTGGTGGTGTTGGTGGTGGTGGGAGTGAGAGCTGTATGGTGTGTGTGTGTGTGTGTGTGTGTGTGTCACTGAGGGTAATGCGGTAAACAAACATACTGGGATCGACAACAGCAAATGGAGTTTCTCTCAGACCGCAATATGTCGGTTTGCCGTCAGTGGTTCGTCCAGTCAGTCAGTAGTCAGTCAGTCAGTTAATCCTCCCTCCCACTCCCTACTCTAAAACCCTGCCTCGCTTTGCTCTCGCCACATGTTTGGAGTGCAGCCCCCTCTACCCCCTCCCCCCCCAACCCTCCTCTCTCTTTCTGTTCTCCATGTAAAATAGTTCCTTCTCTTTCCCTCTTTCTGTCCCTCTACCCCCCCCCTCCTCTCTCTTTCTGTTCCCTCTAATATCGTTCCTTCTCTTTCCCTCTTTCTCTGTCCCTCTAACCCCCCCCCCCTTCATTCCTCCTCTCTCTTTCTGTTCTCCCTCTAATATCGTTCCTTCTCTTTCCCTCTTTCTCTGTCCCTCTAACCCCCCCCCCTTCCTTCCTCCTCTCTCTTTCTGTTCTCCCTCTAATATCGTTCCTTCTCTTTCCCAGTTTCTCTGTCCTGTTTTCCCTGTTATGTTGCTCTTTTATTTTCTTCAGTCTAGCATCCTCCCTTTCCTCCCTCCACCTCTCTCTTGTTCTCCCTGTAATGTTGCCCCCCTTCCTCTCCTCTCCTATTTTCTCCCTCTACTCTATTCCCCTCACCTTTTTTCCTTCTAATATCACACCTTCCCCTCTCTTGCCTATCTCGTTCCCCTCCCTCTTGTGCCATCAGTAAGCCACCCCTCATAATTATCTTCAAATATCTTTCACTTCTCATTTCCTTTCCATTTGTGTTCTCTATAATAAGACTTGACTCCTATCTCATTATATCCTTCCTTCACACCTCAATCCCCTCCCACTCCTTCTTTCCTTCCCCTTCCCCTCCTTCTTTCCTTCCCCTTCCCCTCCTTCTTTCCTTTCCCTTCCCCTCCTTCTTTCCTTCCCTCCCACTCCTTCTTTCCTTCCTCTCCTTCTTTCCTTCCCCTTACCCTCCTTCTTCCCTTCCCCTCCTTCCTTCCTTCCCCTTCCCCTTCTGTACTTCTGTCTCCTTATATCTTGCCTTCACACCTCGAATCCGTCCCCCCTCCATAACTCGCCCCCATTCCAAACTTCCTACGCCTTACTGCATTCCTCGGTTTGTCCCCATTGTTTTGCTGTCCTACACAAGTGACTCCCCTCCCCATCAAACAATTTTTCCCTCTCCCTGCCCTCCCTGCACATCTGACACTTCTCCCAGCTCTCTCTCTCTCTCTCTCTCTCTCTCTCTCTCTCTCTCTCCTATTCACCACAACTAACATTTTTGCCTTGCTACCCTTACCTAACCACAACAACTATAATAATAGGACCACTATAGATTGAGCTGCTGCTGTTTGTAGGTTCAAATAACACCTTTACCTTCTTCACTCCCTCCCTCTACTGTACGCTTTCCTCTCTCTCTCTCTCTCTCTCTCTCTCTCTCTCTCTCTCTCTCTCTCTCTCTCTCTCTCCATTTGACACCTTCCTCCGCTAGGCTATCCCTCCTTTCCCTTCACAACTGACACTGCTCCCCGCCCAACTTTCTCAGCCGCCCACACCCACTTTCCTATCCCGACTCTCTCTCTCCTTCAAGGGTTCGTGGGTGACGGTGGGTCCACATACTCTCTCTCTCTCTCTCATTTTTACTTTTATTTTTTCTTACTTCTTGTTCCACCGTCTTTCTCTTTTATCTCCTACTTTTTCTCTTGTTTGCGTTTCTTTTCGTTAATTGTTCCTCTCTGTCAGTTACTCCTACTTTATTTAGTTATTTTACTATGATTCCCACCTATTTACTCTTTTTATTCTTATATACTCTTTTGTCCTTCTCACAGGCACTTTGTTTTCATGGCATCCTTTGTTGTCTGTTTTCATTCATTTTTACAATTACCATTATTATTATTATTATTATTATATATTTTTTTTATTAAGCTGCGAATAACACTTCATTACAAGGTCGCATCTCTTCCTTTGTCTCTATTGGTAAACTGACTTCCTGATTTTAATAGAAGCTGGATGATTTTAGCGAAACATTTGGTAGTCACAATTTATCACAGTAAAAATGATCGAAATATCAACCACACCTGGAGAACTTAAGGTGGTTTCATAGATTAAGCATTTAGTTTTAAGGAGATGCGTTATATTGTGTGAACTAGAGATTTTCGTTGTTATGTTGTTATATCGTCTCATTAGTTTTATATACACGACCCTTCCTTTGTATACGAAAGACACTGAAATAGTTGATGGAGAAGGAATTGGTGATTTAGTTAGTTGCCTTTGTGAAACGCAATGTGTATACAGCATTATGTGATTGTAAGCCTACCCACACAAAGAATAACATGCATACTGTATTTATTATGATAGTGGTTACATATTAATGAGGCGCCCTGTATACTTTTGTCTCTCATCAGTGTGTGTGTGTGTGTGTGTGTGTGTGTGTTACTGAGTGAGTGTTTACATGTGTTTGTGGTTGTGGACTGTTATTAAGGACCCTGTGATCGTGTATGAAAATTGGAGGTTTCTGATTCCTCCTGACCATGCTACGAAACAAAGCTCCTTCCATATAGGTGCTGTTTCGTGGCAATATTTGAAGGACTCTTATATCTCCAATTTTCTGACTACAACACATGGTCCCTTAATATTTTGATGACTGTGTGGTGGTGTTGAGTGGTTACGCTTCTTGGCAACTTATGAATTAATGTGTTTTGAACATTTGTTGTTGTCAAGTGTTTTTACATGTGTTGCTTCAGGACTTAATATAAATGTGTTGTTTAGTGTTCATGTGTGTTCTTACAAGCCTAATAATAATAATAATAATAATACAAATAATAATATGTTGTTGAGTGTATGCAGGTGTTGTGAAGTGATGATCATTGTGTTGTGTTGGACGTATTGAAGTTGAATGTTTCCCTGTGTCGTTGCAAGCCTGTTTACAAAGCGTTGCCTTATCCATGTACAGTCAAGCCCAATAGTCCTGTAAAACCTTCGAGTGAAACAGCCTCGTGAAAAATATATGCAAAATCTTAGCTGTTGGTCTCTTCAATGTTGGATCATAAGATTCATGCACTCAAATGGATCACTTCTAATCCCCTGATGCTTGACTTTTGATCGTGAGTGTACAGTTGCCTCCACTAGTAACGAGCAAAGCGTCCGGTGGGTTTGGTGAAATGTGGCACCACTGTGTTTGTTTACAAAGCGTCCTTAATGGTGGATACAACTATAGGAGTGAGTTCTATCTCTTCATTTATTGTTACCTGTACTACGAATATACATAGAGGTGCCACATCCCCCCCCCCCAAAAAAAAAAAAAAAAAAAACTCACTGGATGCTGTGCTCGTTAATAGTGGAGGCAACTGTACATGTTGGTGGTGTGGAGTTGCTCACGTGTGTTGGCTGCTGCTCGAGTCATTATAAAGTGTTGTCTAGTACACGTTGCCTTAAGAGTGTGTACATGTGTCTGTGGACCGGTAATAAATGCCTTGTTTTCGCCGTCTACGCTTTTTTGTTGTTGTTGTTGTGTGGTTTCCCGCCAAAGCAACGGTGCATCTTAAAACTGACAGACGGGCGGAGGTTTGTTTACATCAGCTACATACTGCTTATATACGTACAGTCCCTTAAGGGGGTGCGGGAATAGGGGGACAGGTTTGGGGGAGGTTAGAGGGTTGCGTTTTTTTTTTGGGGGGGGTGCAGGAGTATGGGGACCGGCTTGGTGGGGGGGGGGTATGATTAGGGGGTTGCGGAAATAGGGGACAGGCTCTCTATCCACCCCAAGCCTGCGTGTCCCCCTACTCCCGCACCCCCCACCAAGCCTGTCCCCCTATTCCCGCACCCCCCAACCCCCCCCGCGCCTGCCCCCTACACCCGCACCCCCTTAAGCACGTGCGGAGAAGGAAGGAAGGAAGGGAGCGAGGGAGGGAATGGACAAGCCTCGATACCGTGAAATATTAAACTCCAGTCAGCCAAACACACATACAGAACCGACAACGCTGAGTGAATGTACTGCTAAAATCTTGTGTGTGTGTGTGTGTGCTGTGTATATGTGTGTGTGTGTAATCGTGAAGAGGAGTGAGAGGGCCATTCTCTTTACACGTGTACTGTATACTGAATGTAGCTCACTGCCATCATTCTCTATTGTTATTTTGTTTTTTCTGCACATTCATTCGTACATACATTTGTCATTATTCTCCTGCACTTCGTATGTTTTCATCTCCTTTTAGCTCCATTTTTATCGTGTACTTTTTTTGTTCTGCCCTGCTTATGTTTTCCCTTCCCATTTATCGGTGTTTTACTGTACAATCGTATCTCCTATTTTCTTCCTATTATATTCTGCACTTACATTTGTTGTCATTCTTCTGATATTATTTGTATGGTCTCTTCTCCCATCTATTTTTATCTCTATTTTACCTTACCTCCCATATTTATACCAATCTTTAGCTTATCTTCTTCCCTCGATGTAGCTTGTCACAATTTGTTTCCCTCCAACAATAGAATAATAATAATAATAATAATAATAATAATAATAATTTAAAAAAAAACATAAAACAAAAAAAAACATTAGAAACAAAATAAAGGTATGTGTGTGTACCGACCCTTGTTTTGATTTTTTTTTTGGTGTGTGTGTGTGTGTGTGTGTGTGTGTTCTTTTAGTTCCGTCTCCAACAATAGTGAAATTAGAGTCCGCATTCGCCGTTCTGTTTGTGGAAGAATATTGAGACCAACAGCAGCTTTTATGTGGAACCTAGACTGTTTTCACCTTTGTTCTATATGTATGTATGTCTGTTTGCTCTCGAGTATTGCGCAACAAGACTAAATTTTGCCTATATATTTTTGTACTATGATTTGTTTGTACCGACTGTACTGTATGTAAGCCAGGAGATTACAAACTACTATTTATGTTTCCTTCTTCCTATCTTCCTCCCTTCCCTTCTTCCTCCCCTCCCCTCTTCCCTCTTCATTTCCTCCCTCTCCCTGTTTTCCTCCCTCTCCCTGTTTTCCTCCCTCTCCCTGTTTTCCTCTCTTTCATCTTCCTCTCCTTGTTTTCCTCCCTTTCATCTTTCTTCCCCTCCTTCTTTCCATCTTTCTCCCCTCCCTCTTCCTATCTTCTTCCCCTCCCTCTTCCTCTCTTCCTCCATTCCCTTCTTCCTTCCCTCCTTCCCCTCTTCCTTCCCCTCTTCCTACCCTCCTTCCTTCCCTCCTTCTTCCCCTCTTCCTTCCCTCCTTCCTCTCTTCCGTCTTCCTATCATCTTCCTCTCTTCCTCCCCCTCCCTCGTTCCATATCCTCCCCTCCCTCTTCCTCTCTTCCGTCTTCCATCATCTCCTTCCTCTCTTCCTCCCCTCCCTCTTCCTCCCCTCCCTCTTCCTCCCCTTCCTCTTCCTCCCCTTCCTCTTCCTCTCTTCTTCCTCCTCTCCCTCTTCCTATTTCCCGTCGTTGTTGTGGTGATCAGTGTGTGCAAGGTATTCTAGATATTGAGTGTGTGTTGTGTGGGAAGATGTTGCCTTTTCTGACGGCTGTATATAGTTAGAGAAAGCAGAGTGTATGACAAATAGGTATATCATCATTATTATTCTCTCTCTCTCTCTCTCTCTCTCTCTCTCTCTCTCTCTCTCTCTCTCTCTCTCTCTCTCTCTCTCTCTCTCTCCTTTGCCTTCTCATTTTCTTTGTAAACGAGAGAGAGAGAGAGAGAGAGAGAGAGAGAGAGAGAGAGAGAGAGAGAGAGAGAGAGAGAGAGAGATAGTACCCTTTTGTATCCTTCTCTCAACCCCCTACCCCTCCCCCCCTCCCCATTGGTTGCCTGACGAACCAACGGTAGGGGTGATGGGTGAGGGATATATGCGGGTGTTGATGGACTGAAAGGCATGTGGGCTATGAAATAAAAATAGAATAGATAAAATGAAATATGTTGGATAAGACAGAAACAACATGTGGGGTCTGAAAAAAAAAATTAAAATATAATATGTTGGAATAGAGAATTGATATAAAAAGATTATATTCACATCTATGGGCTCAATAAAATAAAATTGTGCTTGGAGAGTAGATAGAGATAAAAAGGTTAGACAGAAACATGTGGAATCTTGAAAAAACTATAAAAAAAATTATAAAGTTGTTGGAAGAGAAGATAGAGATGAAAAGGTAAGGAAAAAAAAGAATAATAAAATGTTGGAGAAGAAGATAGAGATAAGAAAATGTTAGGAAAAATAATAATAGAAATAAGCTCAAGTTATATGCATGACTTTGAAGACTGAAATACAAGGCTGTTAAAAAAAGTTAAATATGAAAATAAGAATAGATAATAGTATGCTGTATATAATATGAACTGTTTTTATTCAGCACTGTTTACTCACATGTGCATCATATCCTGGTGTGTGTGTGTGTGTTTTTTTTTTTTTTTTTTTTTTTTTTTATAACTAGAGTTCCGATATTTACGTAAAAATGTATTATGAGGTATCAAATCGTGTCAGTCTGTAAAACGATAAAATACAAAGAAAATGGAAGAAAACCACTCGATAAATTGAGAAGGTTTGCAAACGTCGTATAAATTCTATGGCTTTACCACCCCATACATCACCTTCATCCTTACTATAGGTACAAAAATGTATAAATATATTCACTCGTGACCTTAATATTTGACTTGGATCCAGTAACATTAAATCACACCTAGACTTGATAATGTCCAATCATCCTGTTAACTTTGATCATAATCCATCCATCCATAAATAAATGAAGTATATATCTGGTTATTTTCTCTCTCTCTCTCTCTCTCTCTCTCTCTCTCTCTCTCTCTCTCTCTCTCTCTCTCTCTCTCTCTCTCTCTCTCTCTCTCTCTCTCTCTCTCTCTCTCTCTCTCTCTCTCTCTCTCTCTCTCTCTCTCTCTCTCTCTCTCTCTCTCTCTCTCTCTCTCTCTCTCTCTCTCTCTCTCTCTCAAAATTATAAACAAACATGAGTATTTCAGAATGTTGAGTTAAAATATACATAAGCTTGATATAATGGATAATGAATAAAACTGTATGAGTAGTAGGAGTTTTTGTTGAAGACGTTTTACTACTGTTTCTTCAAGTCATTTTTAATAGGAATGTGCCTTTTACATCTTTCTATATTCCCCTCCCTCCGTCTTTCCTACCCTCCTCCCCTCTCCTCTCATTTTCTCTCTTTTCTCTTCTTATCTTCCTTCACTCCGTTTTTCTATCTTTCCCTCCTTCCCTCTCCTCTAATTTTCCTAGCTTTTCTCTTATCTTCCTCCCTTCCACTTTCTATGTTCTTCCTTCCCTCCCTTCTCATGTCCCCATCTTCCTTCCCTCCCATCTCCTATCCCCATCTTCCTTCCCTCCCATCTCCTATCCCCATCTTCCTTCCCTCCCATCTCCTATCCCCATCTTCCTTCCATCCCTTCTCCTATCCCAATCATCCTTCCTCCCTCTTCCTATCATTCTTGACCTGAAGAAGCATGAGTAAAGAGACATGTATGGTCAGCAAAGGCTCCTCCTCATACGGTGTTGTCTCTTGTACATACCTTTCAATAATAGGTAACTAAAGTAACCTATTAACTTTTCCCTCTATGGTTGTAATGACAGCTGTACCCAAGGACGAGTCACCCACACGCAATAGAAGGAAAAAAGATGCGAAAATTACACGAGTAAATAGAGAGAATGGTATGTGGGTCAGATGATAAGAAAAGTTTGATGATAGAGAAACAAAAGTGGGGCCGGTGTTGGAAGCGTTTATTTTTAGTGATGAATGCCGGGAATGTAGAGCCATCTGGTGGTGTTTTATATAAGTTTAATAAATTAAGGTCAGGAAAATAACAAGTGCTGACTGAGCTTCATAACAGTAGAGGGAGGGAGGGAGGTAGGTAAGGAGGGGTGTAGGAGGGAGAAGAGGATGGGTGGAAGAGTGAGGAAAGCAGGGAAGGAAGAGGGAGGAAAGCAAGGATGGAGGAGGGAGAAGAGGATGGGTGGAAGAGGGAGGAAAGGAGGGATGGAGGAGGGAGGAAAGGAGAGGTGAAGAAGAGAGGAAAGGAGGGGTGGAGGAGGGATCATAGGAGGAGTGGAAGAGGGAGGAAAGGAGGGGTGGAAGAGGGAGGAAAGGAGGGGTGGAGGAGGGATCAAAGGAGGGGTGGAATAGGGAGGAAAGGAGGGGTGGAGGAGGGAAAAGAAGGAATGGAGGAGGGAGGGGGGGAGAAATGAATTGGTTGAGTAAGGAGGAAAGGAGTAACGAATAGAGATGAGAGGAAGAGAGCGAAGGAGGGAGATGAGAAGTAAGAAAGGAGGAATTTGGGGGGATAGGAAAAGGGGGGAATGAGATGCAGAGTGAACGAGTACAATGAGGCAGAGGAATGTGTGAATGAGTGGGTGAGTAGGGGGAGGGGAAGGAGAATGAGTGAGTGGGTGAGTAGGGGGAGGGGAAGGAGAGTGTGTTTGTGTTGTGAGTGGGGGGGGAGGAAGGAGGGTGTGAGTGTGTAGTGAGTGGGGGGGAGGGGGAAGGAGGGTGTGTGTGTTGTGAGTGGGGAGGGGAGGGGGAAGGAGGGTGTGGTGTGTGTATAGTGAGTGAGTGGGGGGGAAGGAGGGTGTGTGTGTTGTGAGTGGGGGGGGGAAGGAGGGTGTGTTTGTGTTGTGAGTGGGGGGGTGAGGGGAAGGAGAGTGAGTGAGTGAGTGGGGTGTGGGGAAGGAGGGTGTGTCTGTGTAGTAAGTGGGGGGAGGGGGAAGGAGGGTGTATGTGTAGTGAGTGGGGAGTGGGGGGGGAGGGAAGGAAGGAGGGTGTGGTGTGTGTGCAGTGAGGAGTGTTGATACAGGGAAAAAAATTAAGGGGATGATAGTATACTTAGGGTACATACATTAGAGTGCTTTGATTCCTCCAGAGTATGCCAGGAAACAGGACTAGATAAGCGAAAATAATGGTGGCCTTTCTGTTGCTTGGAATAGTTTAGAGGAATCAGTTGCTCCAGAATTACCAACACTACTATACCACCCCCTTTTAGACTCCTACTGTGGCCACTCCTTTTGGGTTGAGGGGGAGGGGTGGGGTGGGGTTGAAGGGGCTGGTGAGGGTGGGGTTGAGGGGGGAGGGGAAGTAACATACCGACCTGTCTGAATGAAGCGTCAGTGCTATATAGTTTTTTTCCATATTTCTTTTTGTTTATTTTTTTTTTCTTTTCCTATTCTTTTTATTTATTCAACGTGGCAAAATATACCTGCTCCCTCATTAAATTTCTTGCCTTTTTTTGTCGGTAATGCAATGTAATCCAAGACAAAATAGACCAAATAGTTACAAAACCAGGTACACTTAACTTCAACTTTATAAACACTGCATAGGGATGTACTCGGGAAAGGTCTGAAAAAATATAAGTAAATAATGTTGGAATGGAAAATGTAGATAAGATTATTTCGAAACAGGAGTCAATAACAAAAGAAATACACTAAGGCAGATAAACAGATAGATAGATAGATAGATAGATTCTGCTTAATTAAGGACCCTGTGATCGTGTATGAAATTTGGAGGCTTCTGATTCCTCCTATCTATGCCACGAAACAAGCTCCTTCCATATTATAGATGATGTTTCGTGGTAATATTTGAAGGACTCATTTACCTCCCAACCTTCTGACTTCATCATATGGTCCCTTAATTAACTCCTGAAGATTTAACAACTCTGCCAGAAAAACAACAACAACAAACTATAAACAGTAATATTGTCAAGTGAAATCCATTGTATAATTATTGTATAAATATTTGCATCATGACTAACCCCAGATGATTTTATTTAATGAAGAAAAAAACTCTTGTTGTCATGAGAGTACTAACATTTTTGCGTCTACTGCGTACATACATACATACATACTGTACACACATACATACATACATACCTGAATAGTCCTCTTCCCCCCCCACCCCCCACCCCCGTCGGCGTATATTGATCATCCTTTTAGCTTCTTCTTCTTTTTTTTTTTTTTTTTTTTTTTTTTTTTTTTTTTTGTGGTACCTTCCCCAACAAAAACAACATAATTTTTTTTTTCTCATGTTGACTTGTTGCTTCTCGGCATACACTAGGAAACATTTGTCGCTGATTATAATGTGTTGCTTCTTCCTCCCTCCTCCTTATCTCTCTCTGTCCTTCCTTCCTTCCTTCTGGCTCCTCTTTCTCTTCTCTTGCAGTTGTTGTTGTTGTCCTTTTCTTTGACTGACCTTGAATTCTCTTCTTCCCTCACCTTGGAACACATTATTTTTTTTTGTCTCGACCTTTGAACTCTATATGGACCACACCTTATTGATACAAGACATTATTTGAATTGATATAGATTTTTATTTATATATATATGGTTATTAATTAATTTAGTATTATTGTTATTATTATTATTACTATTATTATTATTATTACTGTTATTATTATTATTATTACTGTTATTATTATTATTATTATTATTATTATTATTATTATTATTATTATTACTGTTATTATTATTATTATTATTATCATTATAATTATTTTTATTATTATTATTTTTATTATTATCATGATCATTATATTTATTTTTATTATTACTATTATTATTATTATTATTATTATTATTATTATTCATTTACTTTTTTATTTATTTATATATTTTCGTCTTAACTTTGGGACTGTAGGCTGCCAGTATTCAGTGATTCCTTTGAGGCCCAGAAAGTATTGTGTGAAGCTGCAAGGTGTTTGTTTCATCACGTGTGTTGCAGTAGATGGAGACAATACAGCTTCAAGGTGTTGGTTGGTTACTGGTGCCTTTCTGCTTCACTATGGATGACGACACAATATTTATACACGTCACTATGGAATATTTGGAGTGAGCAGCTACATGACTATAAAACCCCAGATGATTTTAATATTAATGTCTATCCTCATTTACAGCATCTACGAATATACTCTGGGACCTTTTAATATAATATGTGTTTGTTACTGATTTGTTTAGGGTATATTGGAACACCTCGATTCCTCCAAACTGTGCCAGGAAACAGGACCAGGTAAACAAAATATAATGGTGTTCTGTTGCGTGGAATAGTTTGGAGGAATCGGTTACTCCAGATTTATCAACACTGTACTGATTGATCCCTTTAAGTAGTAACCAGCTCATCCATTTGGGACTCAGGTCAGATGCGTCATAACAAAATAATACCAGGTCAGATAATTGGTGACTCCCATGTGCGTCATAATAGTAAACTGATTAATTGGTGGACTCGGGTGCGTCATAATTACCCAGCAAGGAATTATCAAAGACAGATGCGTCATAAATTGCAAACTGATCCATTGGTGGACTCGGGTGCGTCTTAAATATATATCCATAAAAAAATCATCAGACATGTGCGTCATAAATAGACAGTCCAGCAGGCCTCTGAAAAAACGCACATTTTAGTAATAGATGACTCAAGTGCGTCATAATTGTCCTGCCACCTCAAGCACTGGGCGACTCAGATGCGTCACAAATAGTCAGCTTTTCCAAGTGTCAGTAGTAATCCTAATAAATATCTTGAAGTTATTTGAGACGTTTGTTTATATATACCGTATATATTTAGGATACCAAAAGAATATAGCACTTTATTTATTTTTATATACAGTAGATTTTGGCTGTAATGACACAATGATACAATAGAGAAGTGAAATACGAAAATGTGTTTGTCTGTGTCTCATCCTTCCTTATGATATTGGTGGTCGATCAAATGAGAGAGAGAGAGAGAGAGAGAGAGAGAGAGAGAGAGAGAGAGAGAGAGAGAGTAATACTTAGGGAAGGTAACTATGGTATCTTGGATGATGCTGTGGCCTTGGTATTCTCTTGTTGGTGAATTGGAGGGCTACTGATTCCTCCAAACTATGCCACGAAACAACAGATCCCCTAATTAAGTACCAGTGAGGGCATCAGTCTGTTTCCTGGCATAGTAGTTTGGAGGAATCACAGACCTTACAGTATACCAACAAGAAAATCTCTCCCCTTAAGGTGGAAATTCTTTTTTGGTATGTACATTGGAGTGCCTTGATTCCTCCAAAGTATGCCAGGAAACAAGACCAGAAGAGCAAAAATAATGATGTCGTGTTGCTTGGAAAAGTTTGGAGGATTCAGTTGCTCCAGAATTACCAACACAAGGGGGATACGTGGGTCATAATCGTGTTGGCAGATGGTGAAGGCTACTGATGTCTCTACCTTTGACACGAAATACATCACATATTATACGTATAGTGATGCAGTCTGTTTTTTTTTTTTTTTGCTTGGTTAGGAGGACTAGGTAGCCCTTTATTTCACCTTTACGTCTAACATGTGAGTAGATGTTCTCTTTATTTTCACTTCTTTTCTCTTTCATTAACCCTCAGACAAACAGACAGACAGAAAGAGACAAACAGACAGATAGACAGAGAGATACAGAGATAGATAAACAGACAGACTTTTTTCTTTCATTAACCCTCAGACAGACAGACAGAAACAGACAGACAGAGAGAGATACAGACAGACAGATTGACAGAGAGATACAGACACACAGACAGACAGAGAAGAGTGGGAAGCATTGGTATAATTGTTTTGTTCTATAGTATATCAGTATATAATGTTTGTGAAGTAATACCTGGTGAGGATATGGTGGTGGAGGTGATAATAATGTTTGATAATGATGTATGTTCATTGTTATGGCAAGTATTTATAGTGGAAGTAATGGTGGTGGTGGGGTTAAGCAGTGATAGTGATGGACAGTATTGGTGTTTTTATGGTGATGGTAATGATGAGTGAATTAAGGTGGTGTGTGTATTATGTATATGTGAATTCATGTGTCTGTACAGTCAGCGGCATAAGTCCTGTCGCCTCACCTGCTTCACCGAGACGCACAGTGTTCATGGACTCGAGAAATACACATGTTTTCTACACCTAATAATCTCGAGTCTATGAACATTGCGTGCCTCGGTGAAGCAAGTGAGGCGACAGGACTTTTGCCGCCGACTGTACTGTACACACACACACACACACACACACACACACACACACACACACACACACTTCATTATGTCTGTATGCAGTTGAGTGAGGATGTGTGTACAGAACGTGTGTGTGTGTGTGTGTGTGTGTGTGTGTGTGTGTGTGTGTGTGTAGTGGCACTGGTAGAAAGTGAACTTGGGGTGAAAGTGGACTGGTCACTCACTAGAGGTACAGGTGCCAGAGAGAGAGAGAGAGAGAGAGAGAGAGAGAGAGAGAGAGAGAGAGAGAGAGAGAGAGAGATGGTGGTTGTGGTAGTGTTGGTGTTGATGGTGTTGGTGATGGTGTTGATGATGATGTTGGTGATGGTGATACGGAGAGGAGGAGGAGGAGGAGTAAGAGATGATGGAGTAGGAGGCCTTGAGAATTAACCAAAGAAACAATAACAAAAACTATAGTAGGTAAGAGAGTAAATGTTGTAGTGGAGGAAAATGAAAGTGGAGGTGTTGATTACGTAGTGGTGGAGAAGAAGAAAATAAATGAAGAGTAGGAGATGGTGGAAATGGAGAAGGTGGAGGGAAAGGGAAGTGTAGAAGGTGGAGGAGATGGTGGAGATGAAGGTGATGGTGGTTGTGTATGTAAAGGGAGGTGGAGAAGAGATGGTGGTGGAGGAAATGGAGAAGGTGATGGTGGTGATGGAGAAGGAGATGGTGATGGAGGAAATGGAGAAGGTGATGGTGGTGATGGAGAAGGAGATGGTGATCGAGGAAATGGAGAAGGTGATGGTGGAGGAGGAAAGGGAAGTGGAGGAAATGGAGAAGGTGATGGTGGAGGAGGAAAGGGAAGTGGAGGAAATGGAGAAGGTGATGGTGGAGGAGGAAAGGGAAGTGGAGGAAATGGAGAAGGTGATGGTGGAGGAGGAAATGAAGGTGATGGTGTTGAGGGAGATGGTGGTGGAGGAAATGGAGAAGGTGATGGTGGAGGGAGGGAGGGAGGGCACCAAGAGACAACAACAGCTTCAGGGTAGCGAGGTTGAGCGGTCGGTCGGTCTTGGTTAGTTGGTGTGTCTGTCTGTCTGTGCGGCCTTCACCTGTCTCAGTGTCTCCCTGGCTAGCGAAGTGGGAGGACGCCAGAAAGACTCTCTCTCTCTCTCACACCCTCCCTTCACTCCATCCTAGTTTCTTCTTACTTCAGCACACAACTCGCACACGGGACCCCCTCAGTAGCCCCGACCTCTTCTCACGCGGAGGAATATCTACAAGAAAATGACCAGCTGACAAACCCGTGCAAAAATATAAACAAACTAAACACAGTGGAAATAATACCTAGCTAACTGAGAGACTGTGTTGGTGTGTGGATGGGTAAACAGTAGGGTGGTGGGCGAACTGCTGTGGTTTACTGTTTACATCTGTGTGGGACCAACGAGAGACGGACGGTGTTGTGTTGTTGTTGTTGTGTGATGCCGCGGGTGTCTGACAGTTACGACATGAGCAGGGAAACGGTAAGTACAGTGCTGTGTACATTTAACTTATTGTTGTTTTCCCGTTATGTTTCCTCTCATCACACTGCCCTTCGGACCCCGAGCTCCAATCCCTTTCATTTCTTCAACTGTACCTCTTTTCCTTCTTCTGTATCCTTCGTGCCTGTTGTCACTCCTTCCCTTCCGTTGTCCTTCATGCCTTCTGTCTCTCCTTAACTTTTCTGTATCCTTCGTGTCTGCTGTCCTTCCTTCCCATCCGTTATCCTTCATGCTTTATGTCCTTCCTTTCCTTCTGTATCCTTCGCGCCTGATGTCCCTCCTCTCCTCCTGTATCCTTCATGTCTGTTGTCCCTCCGCTCTCGTTCCTTCCTCAGTCTTCTCTCTTTACACTTTAAACTCACTCACTCACACTGCTATAGAGAAAATACTAAGCTGATTGTAACTACTATAATTTCCTCCTTTTGTTTGAGAAGCCCATTGGTCTGAGGTTTTGTTTTATCCAAGTTGTGTGTTATATCGTCCTGTGTTAGAGAAGAATTATTAAAGAAAAGTCACCTGTTCATAATGAGCTGAGGTGTATGGTCAGTTAATCTGTCAATCTTATTTAGAGGGAAGTTATATGTATAGTTTTGCTTGTCATTCTTCTTGCAACAATATTGAAAGTGTAGTAACGTATGTGCAAGTATTGAGTGTTGCCTGAAGCTTTCAAGATACAAGGAACTTTCACTTAATGCTGGGGCAGTGGGGAAGGCAAAGGGTGGACGTGGTGGTAGAGGCCACAACGGGTCTGGAAGGTGAACGAAAACACCACACTTGATTTACCTTTAATAGATTATATTTTCACCATAAAGTTGTTCATAATATTATGCCCATATTCTATGATAAAATTTCAGAGGAGTTTTAGGGAAGAAATGATAATGAAAGAAAGGCATGAACATAACACAGGAAAATATAGTGAGGGAGCTATAATGTTTCCTCTCTGTAAGGCCCTCTCAATTTGTGTGTTGTATTGTACTAAAAGAGTGTTTGTTTTGTTTTGTCTTGGCATCGGTGACTTCCATGGCCTGGTGATCCAAAGCCTGTACACATCTCTGTCAACCTGGCTGGTGTTTTCCTTAGAGTTTATTACGGATGCTTTTGATTGGTTGTGGGTATTGGAACACTATAGTTTATGTATTTCATTAACAGGTGTAAGTTATGTATTTCTAATTAGTCTCTTATTATGTACCGACGAGGGGTTTAAAGATTATAAGTTAAATTTGTGTCATTAGTACAAGAAAGATTATCATAAAAGTAATCAGGTTATTGATGCTGTAGATGGAAAGTATAAGTTATAATGTTTGTAGATGGAAAGTATAAGTTATAATGTCTGTAGATGGATAATATTTATAAGCAAATATTGTGCATTTTAAGAATTATATAAATATTGGGTGAACTGAGTGAAATATTATATATTCCAGTTGTTAATGCAATATCGATACCCTGTGCACGAAGTTTTGCAAATAATAGTTCTCAGAGTGAAAAGGTAGGAATATGTCCATGTTACTTTCCTCTGTATCTTCTCTCAACTCATCTCTCACTGACGCCAACCTTTCGTTTATGTCATATTCCTGACTTCAGATGTTGTTTTTCTTATCTACACATAAGAAGTAAAGTGCCAGTAACCTTCCTTGTTGTATACAAGTTTGTGAAAAACATAAGAAAAGTGAAAGTGCTTAAAATTATATTGTTTATAGATAAACTTTAAGTTCACTGCACGTTCTGACCTTTCGGACCGACTAATTAACTGTTGTATAGTATAATAATAATACCTGTATTGATGCTAATACTATAATCAAGTCTTCAACTGGGTACGTATAAGCAAACCATATAAGGTACCGTATAGAATAATGCTGAAAATGTCACTTTTGTAGGTCACTTATTTTTTCTAGCCAACACGATAATGATTAAACCTTTCATATTATAGGAATACATAACACACATCATCTGTTGATAATATTAACTAGTGTTCGAATACTTTTAGCTTTGACACATGAACTCTGAATACCACAAACACGATGACAACAGTTATCAAGACACAATTAACTAGTCATGTGCTGGTGGTTCCACGAGCGACTCTAGGAATGTGACCCAAGGTAGACAGACAGAAAAGAGATAAAACACAGGGAAAAAATAGATATGTAAATAAAATCCGTCTTGTGTCTGTCCGGCGGAATGTGGAAGAGACTGAGAGAACAGAATAATTAAGATGCTGGTAACAAAAACCTTTCACGCCCCCCCACAGAGTCCGTGAAACTTCTACACACACACACAGCCGCGAGGGGAAAGTATCCTAAGCCATTAGCGTGAACAATTAAATAACCAACACACTTTCATCTCCTCAGCCTTAAAAAGTGTGTTGGTGACCTCTGTTGGTTGGTTGGTTACATAAAGAAGGAGTTCTCAAATGCTGCTGTTGATGTTGTTGATGGACTGAAGGTTTGATAAGGCTTTGCAATGGTACTTAGCTTAATAGTTGCATATTGAAGAAGACCCCAAATGTTACTGTTGATGATGATGGACTGAAGGTTTGATAAGGCTTTGCAACGGTACTTAGGTTTATGGTTGCATAGGCTATTGAAGGAGTCCCCAAATGTTACTGCTGTTGTTGGTGGACTGAAGGATACGTCTTTGCAACGGTATATACTTAGCTTGAGGTGGTCATGGATTTATCATTGTTGTTTTTATCTCATCTTCTTCCTTCAAATGTTGCATATTGATTTCTTGTATTACTCGGTGTTTATCTTAGTTGTATAATGACGTCTTGTTCTACTCAGGTTTATTGTAGTTGTATAATGACACCAAGTTCTTCTCAGTGTTATCTTTAGTTGTATAATAATTTCATGTTCTACTCACTGTTAATCTTATATAGTTGTAAATTGACGTCATGTTCAACTCAGGTTCCTCTTAGTTGTATGTTGGCCTTCATCTTTTTACTCAGTGTTAATCTTAGTTGTAAATTGACGTCATCTTCTTCTCAGTGTTATCTTTAGTTGTATATTAATTCCATGTTCAACTCAGGTTCCTGTTAGTTGAAAATTGACGTCATCTTCTACTCAGTGTTAATCATAGTTGTAAATTGACGACATGTTCAACTCAGTGTTATCTCCAGTTGTAAATTAACTTCGTGTTCAACTCAGGTTCCTCTTAGTTGAAAATTGACGTCATCTTCTACTCAGCGTTAATCATAGTTGAAAATTGACGTCATCTTCTACTCAGGGTTAATCTTAGTTGTATATTGTCCTTCATCTTTTACTCATCTTTGTGTCGTGACTTCATATTCTACACAGGTTTATCCTTGTTATATCCTGGTGTCTTTGTTCTACTCGGGTGTTTTTTTTAATGGTATATTGGCTTCATCTCGTACTCAGTTTGATCTTACTTGTAGATATCTTGACCTCGTGTTACCCTCTCTCTCAGAATATGGCTGCGTCGTTGTGATGATGGTAACGATACAGTTTAAGATTAATTTTTTTTTTTTTTTTTTTTTTAATGAACGAATGGCCATCTGGTTTACCTTGATCGACATAATAATTATTTTTTATTTTCATTTATTTCTGTGTTCCAACTCTAAATATCCACAAATATTCCTGCACCGAGATACAACAAACAAACACACACACACACGTCACGAATAATAAACTAGCACTCAGTTGTATAATGAAGGACATGAAAGTGTGCATATCATCATCTAATAATTACTACAATTATTGTAATGTTACCAACGGGTGTATTTAGTGACGTATGGTGGCCTTATGATCAACAACTGAAACTGCATTTGAAGGTAAATTACATACAGGTATATAATACATATGCATACAGGTATATACATACATACATACTGCATTTGGAGATATATACATAATTAATTTACCCACCCCTGTCATTGAGTGTATGTTATTAATTAACAAGCTGAGGGAATGAGAAATTTATTAACCTTTGTCCTCGGTAGTAAAGGTCGACTCTCTCAGATCATACCAAAACCCCCTAAAAAAAAAAAAAAAAAAAAAAAAAAAAAAGCAACACACTGACACAAATTACCTCGTCCCCAGGCAAATCTAGACTTGCTCCGTCCGTCCACCTACCAGTTGTCAGAAGGTTAGATGTTAATCCACCCACGAATCTGAGAACGAAGGACGGAGGACGTAGAATGTAGATGCTATTGTTTGATGGACATGTAAGAGGGACTATTGTTTTAGAGGACGGAATGAATGGAAGGCTATTGATTCCTCCCAAATTATGCCACAAAACAGAATCTCTACTCGTGTACTGAGGCACTAATCTGTTTTCTGGTATATTTTAGTGGAATCTTTCTCTCTCTGTTGCTCCTACATGAGAAAGACCCATTAATTAAGGGGGTAATTCACTTTTGTTACATTGGAGTGCCTTGATTCCTCCAAAGTATGCCAGGAAACAGGACCACATGAACAAAAATAATGGTGTTCTGTTGCTTGGAATAGTTTGTAGGATTCAGTTGCTCCAGATTTACTACCAACACAAAATTTCCCCCTTAACACTCACTGTCTTCTATCTAGTGTTGTGGTGGGTTCCGTCTAGCCTGGTCCGGGGTCCAGTGGAGGGGTTTACCCAAGCACACTCTTCCCTCTGAAGTTGTTGATGTGTGCCGTCACCCTGGGGAAAACCTAAGCCCTCGGGGTACACCTGTGAGGCCATTGTTGATACAGGAAGCTTGAGGGTTTTTTGAAATTATTCCTTTTTTATTTTCCTTTATTTTTTTTTATATGAATGTTGTTGGTAAATGGGAATCCCGTGTGAGGAGGCGTTGAATCTGTCGTTATGGGGGTAATACACTCTTGGTATATTACAGCGTTTTGGTTGATTCCTCCCAAAGTGTGCCATGTAAAAAACAGGACCAGATTGACAAAAAAAATATTGGTGTCTTGTTGCTTGGAATTGTTAGGTGGAATCAGTTGCTTGCTTCAGATTTTCCAACACTGATGTATGTACTATTCCATATTCCATTAAATGATTCTCCTCGTCAACGTTTTCATTTTTCTACGTTTCGTTTGTTTACTTTAGCCCTGAAATGACCCCCCTCGCACACTGGCACCTCGAATGTTAAGGGGATAATTTAAATGTTTTTGGTCGATTTGGAGGGTTAGTGATTCCCGCAAACTATGCCAGGAAACAGACGATCTCGGTATACATGTAGGGAATCTGTTTTGTTGTAGTGTTTAGTGGGCTATATCAACTCCAAAACGACCACAACAAACCCATGAGTGTGCAGATACAGATTGCAACAACATTATCGTCATCATCAACGACATCAACAAAATAAAGTAGTACCATCTTAAAGAGGTAGTACAGTATTGGTTAATCTGAAGCAACTGATTCCTCTAAACTATCAAAAGCAACAGGACACAGATATATATATTAATCTAGTCCTGTTTCATGGTATATTTTGGAGGAATCAATGCACTCTAATGGACCAAAGGTGTAATACCCCCTTAATTATATCAACAACATTAATAACAACAACAACAACACAATGAACCACTTTTTATAATTACATTAATAAGAACCTATATTAGCACAACGCAACACAATTATATCAACAATAACCACCACAGCATCAACACAACAAAGCAGCAATAATTTTATCAACTACATCATCATAACCTAACACTACTATAAATACATCAACAAGAACTGCTAACACCAATTAACACCAATGTAATTATAATTATATCATACATCTGTTGCTGAACATAATAACACTCGTGTCCTCGTGTGTGTGTGTGTGTGTGTGTGTGTGTGTCGTACTATGTAAGACAATGTACCATTTGTCCTCATTAAGTCTTAGCTCACACACACATACACACACACACACGGGAATGAGTAACGTCTCGTCTATTTTTGTCTTCGTCTATACATTTCCACACGTACAAGCTTCACCGACCGGTGTCACTAATTGGCCTCCATGATGCATTTTGTCATCATTCTCTTAAACAACTGCTGGACATCTGTTTTTTTTCTTCTACCACTTTTTCTGACAAACTTTTTTCTTCTTCCACTTTTTCTGATTAACCTTTTTCTTCTTTATTTTTGTATGACTGACCTTTTCTTTTTATTGTTTTCTGGCTGATTAATAGTTTCCTTTCTCTCAGTCTTGTTGAAAGGAAAATTTGTTGAAGTTGAGTGATTACAAATACTTTCAGTTCACTCATTAACACTTAACATCACATTACGTTTTTACTGATTATGTTGGAACCAAGACAAGATAGTGTAACGTGACATAGAAAATCTCTTATCGTGCAAAGACCGAATTGTTTTTTGTGTGTGTGTGTGTGTGTGTGTGTGTGTGTGTGTGTGGTTATTATTATTATTATATTTATTGTTATTTATATTTTTATTATTATTACTATTATTATTATTACTATTACTATTATTAGTATTATTATTTTAAAGCACCAACTAAAATGTTTTGCATTTCTTTCTGACTAGTTCCAGATTATTTTTTCACTCATAGCTTGTAAAGGTAAAACAATCTTCAGTAAATACCAAAGAATGATGGAACCAGAGTTTAAAGTTAAAAATAAAAGGGAATCCAAGTGTAAAAGTCCAGTTATTTTTGTTCATGGCTAGAGTCTGTGTCTACCCGGCCCCCGGCACGACAGGCAATAAGTCATATGACCTTATGTATACGTTGTTGTTGTTGTTGTTGCACTGTTCATATGATCCTAGTAATACTTAGTTGTGTAAATCCTAGTAATACTTAGTTATGTAAATCCTAGTTGTGTAAATCCTAGTTGTGTAAATCCTTAGTTGTATAAATCCTAGGTGAAATTTGCTTAGTAGAACACCCTCCTCCCCCGCCCCCTCCAGCCTTGAACGCAAATGTTATAACCCAAATTATTTATAAATGTCATCAATGACATGTACAATGACAATAACAATAGCCTGTGACCCTTGACCTAGACCTCATGAACTAACCAGTCATCGTGACCACAACACCTTATTTACAATCCTGGTATATGTGTGTGTGTGTGTGTGTGTGTGTCTTACCAAGATTCTCCTATGTCTCGTGTGTGTGTGTGTGTGTGTGTGTGTGTGTGTGTGTGTTGAGGAGGGTCAGGGCTGGAGGCAAGGAATCCTCTTAATTAAGGGGTAATACAGTGTTGGTAAATCTAGAGCAACTGATTCCTTCAAACTATTCCAAGCAAGAGACCACCATTATTATTTTTTTCCTATGGTCCTGTTTCCTGGCATATATACTTTGGAGGAGGAATCAAGGCACCACTCCAATGTACCAAAACACCGTATACTATTCCCCTAATGTTCCACCCATGATTAATAAATATCATGGGTATAATAAGTAATATCCTTAGTATGTATATATTCTGTCAAATAAATTCTCACCCCCTTCCCATTGAGAACCTTAAGTTGGGTTGTTGTTCATTCATAAACCGGCAATTAGCATCTTAATCAGTGTGTGTGTCAAAATGCACTTATACGTTGTTGCAACATAATTATGACCCTGTAATTATCTTCATCGCAGTGACCCCATCAGATGTAATTACTAACCCCGACGATTGACATTATCTGAAGCCAGCGTGCATATCTTAGACAATGCCGTTACGATAGTGAAATTTGATGTGATTTGCATAATGAGACTCTCACTCGCTCACTTAGGAGGCGTAATTAACCCTTGGCACGACGAAATGTTTATTGTAACCTAATTATTAATTCGTCTGGCGTGAGTTTAATTAATATCTTGTTAGTAAAGACTCGAATAATTAGTTAAAGATAAATGGAAAGAGTATATTTTAATTGGTTAAGTTTCAGGTGATGGAAGTGCTTGTGTCCCTTAGAAAAATAATTATCCTCTGAAGTTGGTCAATTGGGATATAAAAGTCACCAGCCCTTGTTGTTTAATTAAGGGACCCTGTGATGTAGTCTGAAAATTGGAGGTAAATGAGTCCTTCAAATATTGCCACGAAACACCACTTATATGAAAGGAGCGTGTTTAGTGGCATAGTCGGAAGGAATCAGAAGCCTCCAATTCCTATACACGATATCAGGGTCCATAAGATTTTAGCGGTTTATATGCGACTCTCTGCCAGTGTGGTTTCGTTAAATAAAATAATCTCTACGTAATCACGATGCATTGTGAGATAAGGTCATTGGTGGGAAAGGGTAAATCTGTATATTATATTTATTTATTACTTACGTGTCTGTAGTTATTCTCTTGGCATCATAATATCGTCTACAGTTAGTCAGAATACAAATAAGATAAAAATGACTCTGACACTAATTATTATCTCTTTGACTGCACACTGAGTAACTCCCAACAATCCTTTTTATATCAGAGGGGACAACCACCTACTCGAATGATATACTTTAATTGTATCAAGATAAATATTTTCCCTGGTGATTATTTTATGTAACTCTGTTTAAGAGAACTACAGTCCATTAGTTTCGTAAGTGTTTGCTGTTGCCGAATTGGAAGGGCTAATTTCTGCTTCATCCAAACTATGCCACGAAACAGATCTCCTAATCGTATAGTAAGGTACTATTTTAGTTTTGTTTCCTAGTATATTATAGTTTGGAGGAATAGTATGCCTCCAATTAGTACACAACAGATGACCTTTTTTTAATGCCATGTCACATTTCCTCTCTAATTCGTCCACTACAGTTAATCTCTTTAAATGTCGTGTTACGTTTCCTTGGCATTTGTGGTCATGGTAGCTCTGAGTTTGTCGGGTCAAATATGATATATATGATTTTAATTAAAGTGTTTCATGGGTTCTTTTGGTGGCTTGTATTTATGGGTGGTGCTAATCTTTGAGGTGGTGTGATAGTATTTGTATAGTAGTGTGTTTGTGTTTTGTTGTGATGTGCTGTTGGTAGTAGTAGTAGGTAGTAGTTGTTGGTGTTGTTGTTGTTGTTGTAGGTGTAGTTGTTGTTGTTGTTGTTGTGTGCGTGTGTGTGTGTGTGTAATTTTCCGTATGGGTTTCTTATGTGTGCTATGTATGTATGTAAGAGAGAGAGAGAGAGAGAAGACAAAACGATAGAGAATGAGTAAGTAAGTGAGTGAGTGAGTGAGCAGCTGAGTATGGTACATGTGTCCCCACCCATCAACTCTACTGTCACTCACCCATCCATCATTCCTTCCTTCCCCTACTGTCCTGTCTTCTCCTGTACTTGCATATCTTACTCACCCACTCACCACCACCACCATAACAACAACCACTATCACCACCACCACAACAACAACAACCACCACCACCTCCACCACCACCACAACAACAACAACAACAACAACAACAACCACCACCACCACAACAACAACAACAACAACCACCACCACCACCACCACCACCACCACCACCACCACCACAACAACAACAACAACAACAACAACAACAACCACCACCACCACCACCACCACAACAACAACAACAACAACAACAACAACCACAACAACCATCTCCACAATCACCATCACCACCACAACAACCACCACAATCACTATCACCACCACCACCACAACAACAACAACCACTATCACCAACAACAACAGCATGACCTCACTAGCATCACCCAACTCTTTCGTAGCCTTTCTTTCTTTTTCTTCTCATACTAACCTCTCTTTCTCTGTATGTAAACGTTTTTGTGTGGCCTTCCTCTCTCGCGAAATTTCTCCTTTAGTTAATCTTTATGTAACTTTCCTCTCTTAGTATAATTATTCTCTTGTTTTGATGTTGAGTATTTTTTTTTCAATCTTTCACTCAATGATTTCTCCTACTTGGTCGTTCTTAAACTCTTCCTTTCTGTCATTTCTCTTGGTCGTAATTTAAAGGGGGGGTTATAATATTTACATAATTTGTTTTTTCATTTCTCTTGTTGCCCGGTTCAGTTTAATTATGGCAACTTGTAATATCCTGTAGTGTCTTAGTTAATCTCTTTCATGTTGGGTAGTTTTAAAGTATTTTGTAATGTTTTGTATTATGATTTATCTTGGCTCTTTCATTTTGTAACTTTCCTTCTCTCATTGTTTTCTTTTGTTGGGAAGTAAAATGGTTCTTGTTATCATCGCAGCTTGCTTTCTTCTCTCCCTTACTCCTGTAGCACTTCCCTTCGACCCCGAGCATATCTATATCCTCTCTATAACTGTCCCTCCTTTCCTCTCTTCCTCTGTCCCTCCATTCCTCTTTTCCACTGTCCCTCCATTCCTCTTTTCCACTGTCCTTCCTTTCCTCTCTTCCACTGCCCCTCCTTTCCTCTCTTCCACTGTCCCTCATTTCCTCTCTCCCACTGTCCGTTCTTTCCTCTCTTCCACTGTCCCCCCTTTCTTCTTTTCCACTGTCCCTCCTTTCCTCTCTTCCTCTGTCCCTCCTTTCCTCTCTTCCACTGTCCCTCCTTTCCTCTCTTGCACTGTCCCCCCTTTCTTCTTTTCCATTGTCCCTCCTTTCCTCTCTTCCTCTGTTCCTCCTTTCCTCTCTTCCTCTGTCCCTCCTTTCCTCTCTTCCTCTGTCCCTCCTTTCCTCTCTTCCTCTGTCCCTCCTTTCCTCTCTTCCTCTGTCCCTCCTTTCCTCTCTTCCTCTGTCCCTCCTTTCCTCTCTTCCTCTGTCCCTCCTTTCTTCTCTTGCACTGTTCCTTCTTTCCTCTCTTCCACTGTCCTTCCTTCCTTCCTTTGTTTTCCATTTTGTCTGCTGTCCCATCCCTCTGTATGTATCCTTCCCATTAATGGTATATGATTTGTCTGGCCAAGGGGACGCTCTTCTTCCTTCCTTCATTCATACATACATTTCTGTTGCACTTCTGTAGTTCCGTGGATCACTTTTGCCATGTTCATCTCTCGCTTCATTGCAATTAACCTCTTGTCTTGTGTGAGGATACTGCGTAGACCCTCGTTCAGTTGAAACGGATACACTTTAAAAATCTGATGCTCGCATGCAGGCACACGCACCCTTACTCTCTCTCTCTCTCTCTCTCTCTCTCTCTCTCTCTCTCTCTCTCTCTCTCTCTCTGTGTGTGTATAGGTGAAAGACCCTTCTAAGACGCCGGGTCCTTCTTGTCTCCCTCAGTGTCCTTTGTGACGGTTGTTGACTACGTCCTTTGTTTTACGGTCTCTTTATACTTTCTTCCCTGCAGTTGTTGGTTAATAGTTTACCCTTATATGGGACACTTAAGTATTTGTTTACCTCGTGTGTGTGTCATTATAATTGCCGCCTATTGTTACACTGTTTGCTTTCTTATGTTATTTTTCTGTATATTTACTGTATATACATGCGTCCATCTGCTCATGACTGTATCCCTGGAGACATACTCATACACATACTCATACACATACTCATACACATACTCATACACATACTCATACACACACTCATACACACACTCATACACATATACTCATACACATACTCATACACATACTCATACTCATACACATACTCATACTCATACTCATACACACACACTCATACACATACTCATACAAGGCCATGTAATACTTTAAAGTGAAGGAAGGAGGTTGTACGTGACAGTTTCGTTCGGGGGTGTAATATTACCTCGCTCATAAATTGGACACACACATACACACACACACACACACACACACACACACACACACACACACACACACACACACACACACACACACAAACACAAACACACACTTCTCAAAAAAAAAAAAAAACACACACACACGACACAGGCACACCTACACACAAACACACACTTCTCAAATTCACACACACTTCTCAAAACATACACACTAACTAACTAACACACACACACACACACACACACACACACACACACACACACACACACACACCAAGAAGAAAATATGAGTGCAGTCGCCCGTGAGACATATAATATAGTTAGTGTGTAGGTTCAAGGTGTATAATGTCACCACCACCACCCACACCACCCCACACCCTCCCTCACTTACAGAATGACGTGCATGGGAGTTTGGCATTACACTCACACATTGTTTTCCCTCGATCCCTGGTTAAAACTCACATCTCATCCGTCTCCCCAACTCGTTTTCATTCAGTTTAGAGGGTTACAAAACTCCCGGAGGAAATTTAACCCGAAGATGAGGATTTTAGAATGGAGATTACAGTAGAAATATGAATGTTTTGTGTGTGGTAAAAAAAAAAAAAAAATAGGTGGGATAGTTAGTATAGTGTTGGTAAATCTGGAGCAACTGATTTACTTTTAACTATTCCAAGCAACAGAACACCATTATTTTTGTCAATCTTGGTATAGTTTAGAGTAATCAAGTCCCACTAAATGTACCAAAATTATATTACCTCTTTAACCCAGATTGTGAGAGCCTGGTGACAGAGATATACAGTGGGGTGTGGAGTGTTTCTCACGGGGGTCCCTCAGGTGTTACTCTAGGCGAGGGGTAATTAGACTGTGATTGGCTTGAAGGAACGTGAGTCGCCACAAGCCATCACAGCCAGAAACTCACTCGCATCATTATGTTACATTAAGGTCCCTGCATGTGATCGTGTATGTATGAGAATTTGAGGCTTCTGATTCCTCCTGACTATGCCACGAAACAAGCTCCTTCCATATAGGTGGGTGTGTTTCGTGGCAATATTTGAAGGACTCGCTTACCTCCTATTTTCTGACTATACCACAGGGTCACTTAATACAATAATCACACACAGATGTAGTTATAAATGTAATGTAAGTGCAAATATTGGATGTGATATTTGTTGGTTAGAAAGAGGCTTATATGGGGGTTCAAGGAGTTTAATGTAGAACTAAATATTACGTTGTAGGACTCATGGGAGGAATACTACTAAATATTGTCAATACTATATATATTTTAGACTATTCCTAACCAATTCAAACCCATGATAGTAATGTTGATTAGAGAATGTATAAAACAAGTCGAATTCATGTCAGTATCAGCCCAAACACCACCTCCACATTCCTACTTGACAATCTTATACAGGATACATTATTATACACTCGGGGTGGTGGTCGTGTGGGAAAGTTTTGTGTCTCCTGGGTGGGTCGGCTTTCACTGAACTGTACACACCTACACCAACGAGACCTGAGTGATCCGCACACTGTGTACCTGAAAACTGACTGTACAGAGAAAGACAGAAAGTAATTACCCCCCCCCCCCCCCCTCCCCCGAAAAAAAAAGATAGAGAAATAAAATATAATGGTATAAATTAAAATGCAAATCGAAATGAAACGATTCAATAGTCTATATAGGAAAGTCGAAATTGGCTGTAGACTAAATTTCTACACTCAGAACGTTTTAATAGAGTTGGGTGTGACTAGGAACCAATTTAATTAAGGGGGTAATTCACTTTTGTTACATTGGAGTACCTTGATTCCTCCAAAGCATGCCAGCCAGGAAACAGGACCACATGAACAAAAATAATGGTGTTCTGGTACTTGGAATAGGCTAGTTTGGAGGATTCAGTTGCTCCAGATTTACCACCAACACAAAATTTCCCCCTTAAAGATTCCGTGATGTTGTCAGAAAGTTGGAGGTTAGTAAATCCTTCAAGCATTGCCACGAAACACCACCTTTATTGAATATATAAGCTTGTTTCATGGCACAGTCTGGAGGAGGAATCAGAAGCCACCAAGTCACATATACGATCATCGGGCCCTTAAGGGGGAAGTTTTGTGTTGGTAAATTTGGATCAACTGAATCCTCCAAACTATTCCAAGCAACAGAACACCATTATTTTTGCTCTTCATGTCCTGTTTCCTAGCATACTTTGGAGGAATCAAGGCACTCTAATGTACCAAAAAAGAATCACTACCTTAACTATGAGTGATGAGTGTGTATTGTGACATATATGGTGACAGATTTATCTCTTATCACTACAACATTATAACCGATAAAGTGAAGTAGGTGATGTCTTGTGAGATATACGGTAGCCAAGTAACCTAACTGATAAGAAAAGTAATAATAATCACGAGAACACTCAGACAGATGGGGAGTACAGATGATAACCAACTTTATTCTGATTTATAAACGCAAATGGAGGGATGCAGAGTTTTGGTACCTATGAGCGATGTGTCATTGCATTGTTATTACTATCATCATCATCATCATCATGATGGATCAAAACACATCCAGACTCTCAAATTGTTAATGTGTGTAATCAGTGAGAGGTGAGTGAGTGTGAAGAGAAACCTGGTATTGCACTGAGATTAATTAAGGGAGCAGTACATTTGTGGTATGCATTAGAGCACCTTGATTCCTCCAATGTAAGCCAGGAAACGAGGCTAGATGAACAATAATAATGGTGGTCTGTTGCTTGGAATAGTTTGGGGGAATCAGTTGCTCCAGATTTACCAACACTGTACCTTAAGGACTTTGTGATCGTGTATAATAATTGGAGACTTATGATTCCTCCTGACTACACTACGAAACAAGCTCCTTCTCTATAGGTAGTGTTTCGTTGCAATAATTGAAGGACTCATTTACCTCCAATTTTCTGACTACATCACAGGGTCCCTTAATGATTATAATAGACTACATGTGTGTCATTAAAGCAGACGACCACAACACTTATAATTATTAAGGAAGGGGTTGTACAGTGTTGGTAAATCCGGAGCAACTGATTCCTCCAAGCCATTCCAAGCAACAGGCCACCATTATTTGTGTTCATCTGGTCCTGTTTCCTATCGTACTTTGGAGGAATCAAGACGCTCTAATGTACCAAAATATACCACCCTTTTATGGGGAGATTATCTTGTTGGTGAAATGGAAGGTCTATGATTCCTCCAAACTATACCAGGAAACAGACGACCTTAGTGTTATTTTAATGGGGGATCTGTTTCGTGGCATAGTTTGGAGGAATCATTAGCCCTCCAATTTACCCACAAGTAATTCTCCCCTTAAGGCCGGAATGAGAGAGAGAGAGAGAGAGAGAGAGAGAGAGAGAGAGAGAGAGAGAGAGAATGTCTATCGACCACAACACCACCGCCCCTTGTTAATGAAGGTAACAAGATTAAGTTCCAATGTTGTTAATTACGGTACATACATAAAGCAGGTTATTGCCACTTGATAATCAGGTATTGTATCATATCCCGTTATCTCTTCGCCTTGTGTGTGTGTGTGTGCAATATGATGTGTACACGCCATCTTTGTCTGTGTGTGTATATGTGTGTTTGCAATATGATGTGTATACGCCATCTGTGTGTGTGTGTGTGTGTGTGTGTGTGTGTGTGTGTGTTTGTGTGTGTGTGTGTGTGTGTACGCCATGTTTGTGTGTGTGTTTGTGTGTGCCATCTTTGTGTGCGTGTGTGTGCAGTATGCTGTGTATACGCCATGTGTGTGTGTGTGTGTTATCAAGGCCAACTTCTCGACTTAGGGTCCCGTTAGGTCACCATCACCGACCACCACCACCACCACCACCACCTTCCATCCCCTTCATTCTGTACCCCTTCCCTCCCTCCTCACTCTCCCTCTTTCCTCTTCCTTTTTCCTTCACACCATTCAAGCACCACCTCTCCTCCTCTTCATCCTCAACTCTTTTCATCCCCCTCCTCCTCCTCTGTACCTTCCCCTTCCATTCTTTCCCTTTCTCTCTTTTTTTTTTTTTTTTTTTTTTTTTTTTTTAACTTCATACCTCTGTCTGTTGCCCCCCTAGCTCTCTCTATTTTCTTCCTCCTCCTCACTCTTTGTCTCTCAGCCTCCTTTGTATCTCACTTTCCGGAGATGATCAAGAGTTGCATTGCAGGATCACAGTGTTGATCGTGCATTTGTGTGTCCACTTTGCAATTGGTATTAAGTTAGTCCTTTCGTTTCCATATGTAGGCAACAGGAAAGCATGCAAGGTATCTTCCCTGTCTTTTCACACACTGGCCCTTCTCTCTAAATGTGATTCCTTTGTGTATAATAGAGGCTCCCGTATTTACTTATCTCTGTTTTCACTCGTTTCTCTCTCTTACCGGTATATAGTGCACAGTAAGGACCTTCCCCCCCCCCCCTCCAGGCAAGACACCTTGTAACTCGTGTAATTTAGGTTCTAGTAACAGTTAAGTAGGAGCATTCTCTCTCTCTCTCTCTCTCTCTCTCTCTCTCTCTCTCTCTCTCTCTCTCTCTCTCTCTCTCTCTCTCTCTCTCTCTCTCTCTCTCTCTCTCTCTCTCTCTCTCTCTCTCTCTCTCTCTCTCTCTCTCTCTCTTTTGTCTTTTACTTTTACGCCAAACTCACCCATATAACTCGACCCTCTCTCAACTTCTTCACTGGATGGCCTTCCCTCTCCTTGCTCTCTCACCCATTCCCTCTCTCTCTGTCTCTCACTCACTCACTCTTACGCCAATCTCACCCTTGCAACTTTATACCCTCCTCACATTCTTCACGGGTTTACCTTCCTTCTCCTTATGTTCTCACCTCACCTTGATCTCCTCTCTGCCTTCACCAACAACACGACGTACCCCTACTATAAGCCTTCACCTTCCAGCCACCCTTGACAATTAATTCCCTTCATCTATTATATACGTCAGTCGATTCTGTATTTCATCCAGACAGACAGACAGGCAGTCAACCAAACAACCAAACATACACACATTTATCCATTAATTCATCCATCCATCCAAGCAGGCAGTCAACCAACCAAACAACCAAATATACATCTATCCCTCCAAACATCCACACGTTCATCCATCCATACAACCACCCATCCAGGCAATCAACCAGTCAAATATACATCTATCCCTCCAAACATCCACACATTCATCCATCCATCCATCCATCCATCCATCCATCCATCCATCCATGCATGCAGTCAACCCAACAAATATACATCTATCCCTCCAAACATCCACACATTCATCCATTCATCCATCCATACATCTATCAGTTCATCTATTCATACATGTATATTTCCAGTTTTATTATATCATACATTCATAATCTATCACTTCATCCATTCAGTCAGCCATATGAAAAATACAACCTACTCACTATTCATATATATACGTATGCTTTCTTCTGTTATTCTATGCGTTCATTCTTGTATACATTCACTATTACATATGATTGTGAGTACGGGATCCAATGCTATTCCTTCCTTCGTCCTTGTGTTATTCTATGATACCGTTGTAGTCGATTTCGCTCCTTGTTCAAGTATCCTGCTGAACCCCATTCCTTGACCTTTGTGTGTGTGTGTGTGTGTGTGTGTGTGTGTGTGTGTGTGATACCATTTCTATTTCCTACATTCATCGTATAGGTCCATGCAGGAATCAACAGACAGCCTAGCCTTGTTCTGTACCTGTCGACCTCCTCAGTGTTACCAAGGCAAGACAACCACGAAAGGCTCAAGCTGCATGACCCAGGAAACAGAATATACATACGCACTCGACCTAAAAAAGAAATATAATAAAAAAAATTAGAATAAAATATAAAATAACGTGAACAGGTATTGGTGTGGCTTATAATACAACACTGTACTTCTTTATACTAATAACCTTTCCTATATAATTTGGACACACGAGAGATGTATAGAAAGGAAGGAAAGAAAAGAAACACTAGGAATTACAGCCTTTTTGTCCCTTTACATACATAATTATGAAGAATAAAATAAGCATTGAAAAGGAACGAAGGAAGAGGGGAAAGACCTTGGAGAATTACATATGAAAAAATAAGCAGGAACGAATGAAAGACCTTGGGGGAGTACAACAGACCTTATCTTTATTACATAATATAAGTTTGGTTGTAGAAGAATTTGAACGTGACTAAGACTGATGCATTTTAGAAGGAAAGGAATGACTGAGGGAGGGAGTGAAGGTCCTTGATAGAATTCATGACTTATTTTGTCCCTTCACGTGTGGATTTTGTGAGCAGTACTATCATTTTTTTCATTTCATGGCCTGAGTGGTAATCATTTCCCTTCCCCCCCCCTCCTACACACACACACACACACACACACACACTCACTCACTCACACACACACACACACACAGAGGGTCAGGGAAATTACCGAAAAAGTCATCCACGTAGATTGCCTTTTGTTGTCATCGCCTGAAGGACTGACTGAATGACTCAAGGGGGTCGACGAGGGAATGCGTGTGTGTGTGGACGGTGACTTGAAAAATTCCTGAGTGTGTGTCTGACGTTCTTTAGTGTTTGGTGGAAAATGTGGTTGTGAGCTTTGCAGGGTTGTGGAATTTTCAGTGTGTGGTGTTGTAGGGTTATGGAGGTTTTGCTTGTGTGCGTGTGTGTTGTGTGTTGTGCTTGTATGCTATAAATTTGTGTGTGTGTATGTGTTGTGCTTGTATGCTATAAATTTGTGTGTGTGTGTGATATGATATATTTGTGTGTGTGTTATGATATTCTATTTTTGTGTGCGTATGTGTGTTTGCGTATTCTGTCTTGGGAATTGTGTGTGTGTGATATGATATTCTATTATTGTGTGCGTGTGTGTTTGCGTACTCTGTCTTGGGAATTTGTGTGTGTGTGTGTGTATGAGATATGATATTCTATTATTGTGTGCGTGTGTGTTTGCGTACTCTGTCTTGGGAATTGTGTGTGTGTGTGTGTGTGTGTGTGTGTGATATGATATTCTATTATTGTGTGCGTGTGTGTTTGCGTACTTTGTCTTGGGAATTGGGTGTGGCTGCTTCCAAGATAAAAATACATGTGGGAATATTTGTCTAGGTGTGACAGAGGGTGAGGACAGAGTTGAGTGAGTGTAGGTGATATATATATGGTCATTATTTTTGTTTATATGTACTGTATACTGTCTGCGTGTATGATTTATAGCGTAAACTCGGATATACGGATGATTTGTGTATATTATTTTGTCGTGTGTGTGTGTGTATATATATTGTCGTGTGTGTGTGTGTGTGTGTGTGTGTGTGTGTAGTGGGGTTCGAGAGTGAAGGTGTGGCTAGTTCGGGTGTGGTCAAGGTTCTGTGTGTGTGTGTGTGTGTGTGTGTGTGTGTGTGTGTGTGTGTGTGTGTGAGGGTTCAGGTTCCAGGTATACAGGTAAATTTAATGCCTCTATGGGACCGGTATATGGGGCCTCCTTGTTGAAGACTTGTTTATCCCTCTCGTCTTTAATCATCCCAACCCAACCCAACCCAACCCAGCAACAGTTCCATCTCATCACCAGTTCTCCAGTCCCACCCTAACCAACCCAGACCCCCCACCCCCACCCCCATGCCCCCTTGCACCACACCCCATCTAACCCCGCTCTGCCCCCCCCTTTCTCTGTCTCATTCTATCCCCTGTTCTATTATACCTCCCTGGCCCTTTTCCATTTCCATCCAATCCTTTCTCCCCTTCCCCCTTGCCCCACCCCTATCCATGTTTGCTCCTCCCATCCCATACCCGCCCCCCCCCCCACTCCTTCCCCAACCCAATACCACCCTGACCCACCCTATACCTGGCATATCCCACCCCAATTTCAGGGACAACTGAGGGGATAATGTGACCACCTAGACGAAGTTGGTGGAAGGAAAAAATTAATTCGGGAATGTCAGTATGGGGAGAGAAAATGGGTAGTGAAAGATAGGGGTTAGGGAAAAAATATCTAATCATCGCCTGTTTGATAATGTCTCGGTGATTCTGTAATTCTGTGTATGTGGATTAATTAACTTAGTTATTTCTCCAGTCAGTCTGTCAGCCAGTCTCTCAGTCACTCAGTCAATCAGTAGCAGTAAGAGAAGGAACACAAGTACAGTACACAACACAAACACACACACACACAGGCCTGCTTGCCATATTATGTACTGGTAAACCGTGTATTCATATGTATAGCTGGGCCAGATATTTGTTGTATACCTGTGTGTGGTGTGTGGGGGATGATGTTTACAACGTGTACACCATTCACATTAACCACGTGGATTCATTTCGCACACATTTATAGTTATTTACAGTCCGGTTCTCATAAAAATTGACTCACTGTATATATTAATAGTTTTTAAGGTTATGCAAAGATAAATCCGCCATTACATACTGCGTTAATTAAAGACAGATAAATATTGCGCAAACTACTCTTTGTAATAATCTGATGATAACACAGCGCTAATTTTTAACTAATGCCATAACAGTTGATAAAAGTGTAATTAATGTGTGAATGTTGAAGTGCAAAAAATGTGTGTATCATAGAGAAACCTTGACTGAGTGAAAGGTTGACATTATATTGCGTGTGTGTGTATGTGTTTGTGTGTCACTGTCTGGTGTGTGTGTGTGTGTTTGTGTGTCAGTGTAGGGTGTGTTTGTGTTTGTGTGAATTGTTTGTAACGCCGGATTTTTCCACCATTTTCTCATATTTTACTTTAGTGAAAACCAGATAATCGAAACCAAGAAAAGCTATTGAAGATAATTATTTATATTTTCTGTAATTTGGATTTAACTGTATACTTCATTTGCATTTAAACCAATGAATGACCTTAAATATACTCTTTTAATTGCATACTAACTAACTTATTTATCTCGTACATACTTACCCTTCTGCTTATTATCACACACACACACACACACACACACACACACACACACACACACACACACACACACACACACACACACACACACACACACACACACACACTTGGGGTATGGTATGGTGTCGTGTATTAAAGTATGGTGTACTCTCATCTAATGTGATTAAATGTATTGTGATATTAGTGTAGTGTGTTAGTGTTTCGGGAGTGGTCTTAAATGTGATGTGTTGTGATATAGTGTGTGTTTTGTGTTTCTTAATCTGATGTAAAGTGTTGTGATAAGAGTGTAGTGTGTTGTGTTTCGGGTGTGGTGTGTTTAGATACAGTGTGTGTTTTGTGTTGCTTGATCTGATGTAATGTTTAGTGTTTTTTTGTGTCTCGGGTGTCTGTCAAGCTGTGTTATGTTTCGCTACGTGTGGTGAGGACAATGTACTCGGGTGTGGGTTTGCCTCGCCTGCATGATGGAAACCTTAATTTATGACAACACACCTTGATACCACGACAACCTAACTAAGGGGGGGGGGAGGAGTCAGGTAGAAGAAGAGGAGGTGGAGGAGAGATATGGGAGGGGTCGGATGGAGAGTTAGAGAGGAGGGTGGTAGAAGAGGAGGAGTAGGAGGAGGAGAGGTAAAGGAGGGTCAGACTGAGAATTAAGGATAAGGTATAGCAGAGTCAGATGGAGAATTAGGGTATAGAGATGTGATATGATGCCAGAAGATAAAGGGGTAAGAAGGGAATGAGGGAGGAGGGGCAGAAGAAAAGGGAGGGAGGAAAAAACAAACAATAATCCCTCCATCCATCACTTCATCCATCCACCCATATACCTATCTTTCCAACCCCTATCCATCTATCAACCCATTCATCACTCCATCCACCAGCCCACCTACCCATCACTCCATCCACTACTCCATCCACCAGCCCACTCACCCATCACTCCATCCACCATCCCATCCTTCCACCCACCCACCAACCCATCCTTCCACCCACCCACACTTCCAACGGTCCATCCACCAACCCATCCTTCCACCAAGCCAGTCTGCCCACATCCACACACACACACACACACACACACACACACACACACACACACCGGTTCTCCGTCTACACCTCAAGGGGGAAATTTTGTGTTGGTAAATCTCCAAAATATTCCAAGCAACAGAACACCATTCATTATATTTGCTCATCTGGTCCTGTTCCCTGGCATACTTTGGAGGAATCAAGGCACTCCAAAGTAACAAAAGTGAATAATTTCCCCCTTAATTCTTGTATGTATATCCTGCATGAACTCTAAATACTGTATAGATTATTATTATTATACACTTGGCACACAGTTTGCTTTCCTCACTCACCATTCGACACGTGTTTGTTTTGATGTTTCTCTCTCTGTTGGTGTTGTGTTTTCCTTCTTGTATGGGTGGGTGTGTTAGGTTGTGGTGTCTTTTGGCTGTCTTTCTCTTATTCATGTTTGTTGTGTTGAGAGAGAGAGAGAGAGAGAGAGAGAGAGAGAGAGAGAGAGAGAGAGAGAGAGAGAGAGAGAGAGAAGCAGAAGGGACGTTGGCCTTTCAATCTTCAATCTAAGCCGGACCAGTTTCTTCTTTCCTGTTTGACACGCTCTCTTTCCTCTCTCCCTCCCTCTTCCTCTCTCCTCTTTCCTCTCTCCCTCCCTCTTCCTCTCACCTCTTTCTCTCACACTCTCTCTTCCTGTCTCCTCTTTCCTCTCACACTCTCTCTTCCTTTCTCCTCTTTCCTTTCTCCTCTTTCCTTTCTCCCTCTCTCCTCTTTCCTTTTCCCCTCTCTCTTCTTTCCTCTTTCCTTTCACACTCCCTCTTCCTCTCTCCTCTCACACTCCCTCTTCTTCTCTCGTCTCTCCTTTCACTCTCCCTCTTCTTCTCTCCTTTCTTCACCTCACCTCTTTTTCCTTCACCTTCTTCCTCTCACACTCCATCTTCTCTCCTCTTCCTTTCACTCTCCCTCTTCCTCTCTCCTTTCTTTACCTCCTTCCTTCCTTCACCTTCTTCCTCTCTCCATCCACCTCTCTTCCTCTCCCTTCTTCCCACCACTTCCCTTTACTTTCTTCCCTTCCCCTCTACCTTCCTCCCTTCCCCTCTACCTTCCTCTTTCACCTTCACCTTCACCCACACTTTCCCTACTGAAGGCCTTCCCTCACATGCATACAATCGTCACTATAGTAAACCACATTCAAAGACTATAGAAAGAATTATGATCACTATCCCCATAATCACATCAATAAGAAATATAATAGATGCTTCCCAATTATGATTTAGTCTCTATAAGTCCCCAATTAATCTCTATTAGTCTCTGTTAATCCCTATTAGTCCCTATTATAATTAGTGTTATGCTCCCAATTATATCAGTCTCTTATAAGGGTCG
>JAWQEG010003977.1:15000-162331 GCA_033782935.1 Petrolisthes cinctipes | reverse complement strand
TGCCCAAATGTTTCGTATTCAAAAAGCTAAAATTCTCTTCCGAACTTCGAAATGAACTCACAAAATACATTGGTAACGTCAGGAACACACACACACACACACACACACATACACACACACACACACATACACACACACACACACACACACACACACACAGATAAGAATAACAAGTGCGACCCCTGAAATGCTTTGGGAATACGTGCAAAGGTTTGGTTTTCTCCCGACGGTACACGATGCTTTCACAATAATACGTTTCACCTCCCTCCCTCCCTCTCTCCATCCCTTCCTTCCCTCCCTTCCTGCCACCTTCCCTTCCTCCCTCCCTCCCTGCCACCTTCACCTTCCCTCCCTCCCTCCCTGCCACCATCCCTTCCATCCCTACCCTCCCACCATCCCTTCCTTCTCCCTTGTGACAAATGACTTACACACCCAGATCTGAACTTTCCACTCATTATTTCTTTATCAACATTTTGAAGTTTTTCCATTTTCCTGGTGGGTTGTGGAGGGTTTGGAAGAGAGAGAGAGAGAGAGAGAGAGAGAGAGAGAGAGAGAGAGAGAGAGAGAGAGAGAGAGAGAGAGAGAGAGAGAGAGAGAGAGAGAGAGAGAGAGAGAGAGAGAGAGAGAGAGGAGAGAGAGAGAGAGAGAGAGAGAGAGAGAGAGAGAGAGAGAGAGAATGAATGAGTGGAAAGGGAAAAAAAGAGAAAGAGATAGGCAGAGAGACAGAGAGGAGGAACAACAAGCACGAAGGAAAGAGGAGGAAAGGAGGGACAGGGAAGATAGGAAAGGTATTAGCTTGGAGGAGGAAAGGAGGGACAGCAAGAACGGAGGAATGAGGAGGAAGGGAAGGACAGAGGAAGATAGGAAAGGGATTAACTCGGATGATTTAGATGTGGACATTTTAAATTCCCAAGTCTCTCACGGTACAGACAACATCAGCCCACTTTTTTATATATTTTCCTATGATGTTTATACTTTGAGTTTCATCCTACAAGTTACTTCGGTCTGACCTAACTGATCACAACTTTAGCTGACGTAACGTAAATGCAGCCGACTTAGCATCGCGTCATTCATCGTAAGCTCACTTGACCTAGCCTAGTTCTCTCAGTCTTGACCTAAGATAACCTAATCCTAAACCATTTCTAAACAAAACTGGCCTCATCTCACCTGACCTAGACTCATCCTAACCTCACCTGACCTAACCAGTCTAATTCCAACATAACTTAGACACAGCTGACCTCATCTACCTAACCTTATCCTAACCTGACCTAACCTACCCTCATCACATCCCATAACATTCCCCCCCTGTCAAAAATTACTATGATAGATAAATAATTCTACAAGAGCAGTTTTGTGTAGGGAATTAGAGAAAAAATAATATCACAGTAAATTATCCTTAAATGGGGCAGGGAAACGGTCTAGTAATCAACATATAAGAATCAGAGGCCCCCAATTTACAACATACCAGAAATACCCCATCCAATTACATTTCTCACCTCTCTAAAAATTGGAATATAAGCTGTTTAGTGACACAGAAAAGACTACTAGGAAATCCTCATACATAAAGCACTACATTATATTCCTTCTTTAATTCTTCTCCACGTTCCTCCCCTAAGAATAAAAACCCACAAAAAGTCTCTCCACCAGAATAGAACGATAAATAAATGACAACTCCCCGAACACTGAGACACTTGGTTGGGCCATACACGTTCCCCCTGGGGTCGACTTTTCTTCCTTCATACTTTCACCTCATGGATGATGACCTTTTTGGCTGCACCTACCTTTCCTTCCCCCCCCCCCCCCCCCAACACAACCTAACCTAACCTCCTCAGTACGAAGCCTCTACAGCTGTGCACATCACAACCCCCTTTCCTCAACCATACTCTCCCTGCCACGGTTTTCCCTCTCCCTTTCTCCCTTCCCTCTCTCCTCCCTGTCTCTCTCTTGCTTCCACTCCCTCTTGCTTCCACTCCCTTACCCTCTGGTCAACTATAAGCCTTTAGTCACGGTACAACAGTTAAATTAAGGGACCCTGTGATGTAGTCAGAAAGTTGGAGGTTATAGTGAGTCCTTTAAATATTGCCACGAAACACCACCTCTATTGAAGGAGCTAGTTTCGTGGCATAGTCTGGGAGGAATCAGAAGCCTTCAATTCTTATTTATACACGATCACAGGGTCCTTAATTAATGTTACCGCTCTGAGAATAGGCTATTATAAGTATAGGCCTATGTGATTCATTTCCTGGCCTACCGTAATTCAATTGTCTATACATAGTCGTGGTAGAGAGTAAAGGATGACAGTGTTAGGACGGATGGCTATGTGTGTATGTAATTATTTCTTGGCTAAAGGTCATTAAATGGTCTAAAGTTAGTCATTAAAGTTAAAATATGTCACGGTCAAAAAGAAAAATTATTTATGCATGCGATTTTATTGTATGAAATATTACTGTACTGGATATTTATTCTATGGTATAATTAATTAAGTCATCTGGAGTTAGCCTTGGTAGGAGGTGGTTATAGAAGACATCGCTACTAGGAAAAGAATTAATGACCCTATGATCGTGTATGATAATAGGAAACTTCTGATTCCTCCTGACTATACCACGAAACAAGCTCCTTCCATGTAGGTGGTGTTTCGTGGCAATATTTGAAGGACTCATTTACCTCCAAGTTTCTGACTACATCACAGGGTCCCTTAAGTTGGGTTCCTTTAATCTTTAATGACTCAAGTAGTTCTCTGGTATAATTACTGAATCATAAATCATCTACTCCTCCTCCTCCTCGTATTTCATCAACTTCTTTTTTCCTCCTCCTCCTCTTCCTCCTGATCTCCCTACCTCACCACCTACTCCCTTCCCCCTCCTCCTTCACCAACCACTCCTTTGCTCCTCCTCCTCTTCCTTCTCCTCCTCCTCCTCAACTACCTTTTCTCACGAGCCTTCCATATCTTCTGCCCTCTAGCTAGTCATTCTATATACTGTCCATCCATTTAAAGGACCCTGTGATGTAGTCAGAAAATTGAAGGTAAATGAGTCCTTCAAATATTGTCACGAAACACCACCTATATGGAAGAAGCGTGTTTCATAGCATAGTCAGGAGGAATCAGAAGCCTCCAATTTTCATACACGATCTTTTGGACTGGCAAGGACATGTGTGCTATGGAAATAAAATCCCAACAGTAATTAAAGACAAGAAAAATAGTATTATAAAGAGTAACAACACTCAAATAGAAAAAAAAAATGTCAACCTTCTCAATCCTCCGTGTACACTAAAAAAAAAAAAAAAAAAAAAAAAAAAAAAATTACCGTTCAGAAAATTTTGAAAAGTTTTTAAAATATTAGCATCGTATAAGGACAAATAAATAAATAAACAAAAGGTAGATTGAAATGGATGTGGGAGTCGTAGTTTTTCCCTTCCCGTGGAGAGAGAGAGAGAGAGAGAGAGAGAGAGAGAGAGAGAGAGAGAGAGAGAGACAGTAATATAGATGAACAGAGCTACAGAAAAAACTGACTGATACATAGCCGAAGTGACTGGATTATATGTATGTATGTATGTATGTATATGTATGTATGTATGTTTGTATGTAAATAGATAGATAGATAGACAGAGACAGATTGATAGATAGTAGATAGATGGATAGATAATAGATACATATACAAATAGATAGATAAATAGAGACATATTAGATAGATAGATAGATGGAGAGATAAGATACATATACAAATAGATAGATAAATAAGAGACATATTAGATAGATAGATAGACAGATAAATAGATAGGCAAATCAAGAGACATCATGTATAGAATTCAGAGAGAGAGGTGAGTGGCATTTGGTGGAGCCGGAGGGAAAGCCGGGTAGTAGTAGTAGTGGTGGTAGTGGTGGTGGTAGTGGTAGTGCTGGGTGGGTGGGTAGGTGGGTGGTGCAGGCTTGTTTCCTTCACCTAGCAGGGAGGAGAGAGGAAAATAAAAGAGAAGAAGAGACAAAAAAGTAGGAATAATGAGAGAAAAAAGAGGAGAAGAGAGAAAAAAAAGTAGGAATAGTGAAAGAAAAAAAAGGAGAAGAGAGAAAAAAAAGTAGGAATAGTGAGAGAAAAAAGAGGAGAGAGAAAAAGTAGGAGTAGTAAGAGAAAAAAAAAAGGAGGATTAGGAGGAGAAAATAGAGAAGAGAGAATAAAAAGTAGAAGTGAGAGATAATGAAGGTGGAGGAGGAAGAGAAGTAAAGGGGTGAAGAAGTAGGAGGAGTAGGATGATGATGATGATGATGATGATGTTGGGGACAGTGAGCAGATTACGTAAGCAAACATGGAAGAAGAAGAAAATACTTGATAAAGATATAATGGATGAAATGGAAGGAAGGAACGAAAGAGGATGGAAAAAAAGTACGTGAATAGAATGAGAGAAGTTCAGAAGGAGGATGAAAAGAGTGACAAAGAGGAGAGGAAAGAGAAACACGTAGAATAAGAGGAAAGAGGGAAGCAGGTGGCACGAGAAATGAAGGTGTAGGGAAGAGAGGAAAGAAAGAGCAGGTGAAAGAAGGCGAAGGAGGAGGAGGAGGGAGGGGGAGTAGAGAGGGAGGGAGGGAGGGAGGAGGACTGGTCTTACCGGTTGAGGGCAGACCACAAGGCCTCCCCCCCCCCACTATATGCTCCCTCCCACGCCCCCCCCTCTTCCATCTACTACAAACGCCCCCCCCCCTCACCTAAACCCCTCTTTTAGCCCCTTACTACACAACTACACACCTGCTTCTTCCTCCACGACCCCCTCCACTACACACCTGTCTCTACTCCCCCCCCCCTCTAGACCCCCCACCAAAACCCCTTCCACACCCTCCTCATCATCCCCCTCTCTCTCTCTCTCTTCTCTACACACCTCCTCTCTCTCTCTCTTCTCTACACACCTCCTCCTCCTCCTCCTCCTCCTCATCCCCCTCTCTCTCTCTTCTCTACACACCTTCTCCTTCCCTCCTTCTCTACACACCTCCTCCTTATCGCCTCCCCCCCTCCCTCCTCTTCCCTCAGGCACCAGCGGGGTAAGAGCGTGCCAACCAACCAATTAACTAGCCAACCAGCCACCCAACCAGTAAGCCAGTCAACCAACCAACCAAGCAGCCTGCCAGTCAACCAGCCAACCAACCAACCAACCATCCAACCAGTCAGCTAATCAATCAACCAACCATCCAACCAGTCAGCTAATCAATCAACCAACCATCCAACCAGTCAGCTAATCAACCAAGCAACCATCCAATCAACCAACGAATCAGCCAGATAGTCAACCAACCAACCAACTAACCAACCAACTAACCAACTATAACCTCTTTGCCTGCCTGCCTGCCTGCCTGCCAACCCTCGCCTCTCCCTCACTCCACTCAGTTCAAAGTCTGCCCTAATTTCCTTCACAGGGCGACCTGACTCTGATCCTGAAACACTCTTGGGTGTCTGTCTGGAAAAAGAGGAAAAAAAATGAAAGAGTAGGAGGAGAAGAAAGGAAGAGGAGGAAGGAGGGGGAGGAGGAGGGAGGGAGAGAGAGGGAAGGGGGGAGGAGGAGGGAGGGAGAGAGAGGGAAGGGGGGAGGAGGAGGGAGGGAGAGAGAGGGAAGGGGGGAGGAGGAGGGAGGGAGAGAGAGGGAAGGGGGGAGGAGGAGGGAGAGAGAGGGAAGGGGGGAGGAGGAGGGAGAGAGAGGGAAGGGGGAGGAGGAGAGAGGGAAGGGGGAGGAGGAGAGAGGGAAGGGGGAGGAGGAGAGATTGAAGGGGAGGAGGAGGAAGAAAGAAGAAGAGTAGGAGGAGAGAGAAGGGGAAGGGGGATGAGGAGGAGAGACGAGAGAGGGAAGGGGGATGATGAGGAGAGACGAGAGAGGGAGCAGCAGGAGGAGAGTAGGAGGTTGACCATTCTACTCTGTGTGTGGTGCCCTTCTATTCACCAAGCTGACATACTCTGATTCCTTCATACCCATAAGTCAACACACTCACACCTCGCCACACTCACACATCAACACACACACACTTCATCATAATATATGCTCTCACTTCAACACACTCTAATTTCAGCACACACTCACTTCAACGCACACTCATTTCAACACACACTCACTTCAGCACACTCTAATTTCAGCACACACTCACTTCAACGCACACTCATTTCAACACACTCTAATTTCATCGCACACTCATTTAAACACACTCTAATTTCAGCACACACTCATTTCAACACACAATCATTTCAACACACTCTAATTTCAGCACACACTCACTTCAACGCACACTCACTTCAACGCACACTCATTTAAACACACTCTAATTTCAACACACACTCACTTCAACACACACTCACTTCAACACACTCACTTCAACGCACACTCATTTCAACACACACTCATTTCAACACACACTCACTTCAACACACTCAAGACACCATACCCTCCCTCCATCACATTTCTTCCATCCATCTCCCTTGGTGTGAAGAAACTGTTGCTACAAATATTGCCAACACAATCATTCCTCCTCGAAGATAATTATATATATAGTGATTCCTTGTTATGGGTTCCACAATTCTATGTATCATCGTTTCAAGATCAGCGACGAAGAATAACATTGAAAAAACGAAATTATTAAATCCAATGCAATTATGAATACGTTTGGTGTCGTAGGGGATTTGGGTGGGCATTTATTGGCCTTCTGACTAATGATTAATTTTCTCTTCACACGAGTGCTGGGATGTTGGATCACTTAGTCTTGCGAGGCCATCTCTAAGCGCCCTTACGCCCCTAAATTAATAATCTTTCCACCATATAGCAAAAAGTTTACACATCAAACTCTATGGCACAGTAAGTCACATTTTGCGAACTTAATTCCACAAACTGATAAACTAAAGCTGAAGAACAGTCTTGTATATTCGTATACAAAGTACGATTACACTGAAATTAGTTTAAGCTAGATTGGTACAAAAGAACAAGATGTTTATACAACAATTACCGGTAGAGTAACTGTGAAGGGGAGTGAGCAAGGCCAGGCTCCTCACAACAACAATAGTAGTTTTTGTTACACAGCTGACGGTACACAGGGAACAAACCCCGCCCCCCTTGGCTACCATTACCAGATTATAGTGAACTGTTACTGGAGTATTAACTGAAGTATTAACTGAAGTATTACTGGAGTATTACTGGAGTATTAACTGGAGTATTAACTGGAGTATTAACTGGAGTATTACTGGAGTATTAACTGAAGTATTAACTGGAGTATTAACTGAAGTATTAACTGGAGTATTACTGGAGTATTAACTGGAGTATTAACTGGAGTATTACTGGAGTATTAACTGGAGTATTAACTGGAGTATTACTGGAGTATTACTGGAGTATTAACTGGAGTATTAACTGGAGTATTATTGATGTATTAACTGGAGTATTACTGGAGTATTAACTGAAGTATTAACTGGAGTATTACTGGAGTATTAACTAAAGTATTACTGGAGTATTAACTGAAGTATTACTGGAGCATTAACTGGAGTATTAACTGGAGTATCATTGAATCATTACCGAAGTATTAATGAAGAAAGATGAGTATTAATGGTCATGCCCACGTCGAGTCAACCAAGTAGAAAACAAAACACATCTGGGACTGTAAGATCCGTCAATCAAAATTCATCCACTATAAATTAAGTCCCGACCACCTCATTCAACCCACAAGTCCCATCACCTAAGCCTCTAGCAAAAAAATTATTCTCTACCAAAGACCTCCTCCTTAATGACCCCAGAAATATTCTCATTCTATTACCCCCCTCACCCCCGACACGAGCCACACTCCTTCCTAATCCAATCCAATGCCACGCCACTGGTCTCCTCTCACTATAGATCCCCTTATTTATAGTCGTTCACCTCACTCATAGAAACCCATATCAAAGTTAATAATATACCTCCATTTCCACAACCTCAGTCCATCCCACCACCCACTTCCACTACGTCTGAGCTAGGAAGACTACATACGGTGGGAATGTTGGCTCGGGGGGTACATGCCCGTGAACCAGCAGTCCCCTCGTCTGTTGCCTTCGAAGAAACACATCTCACTATCACCCTGACTCCCATTTGGGGGTCCGAGCATCTGCGCGGCTTCGGTCAACCCGACTCGGGACTGCTCGGCAAGACAGTATGGGGAACTACAACAACAACTACGTCTGAGCTTCGTCGTGTAAAACCTCACAATCGTAGTCAAGCCTCTCCCACACAAGACCCATAGAAATAAACAAACCCTCCTTTAAGGGACCCAGTGATATAGTCAGAAAATTGGAGGTAAATGAGTCCTTCAGATATTGCCACGAAACATCACCCATATGGAAGGAGCGTGTTTCGTGGCATAGGTAGGAGGAATCAGAAGCCTCCAATTCCAATACAAGATCACAGGGTCCTTAAGAGACTTCCCCATCTAACAGACCGTCCATCCACTCGTAATAATTCACCAGGGACTCCCATTTCTGCTGTCATTCCAATTCCATTTCTTATGTCCTATAGCATATATTCACTTCCATTATCATCAAGACCAACTGTATCTGCCTATCTATCTACCATTTCCTTCCATTATAATAACATTTCTGTCAATCAAACTCCTCAAAGTCTCTGGTCCTAAGTATTCATCCATCCATCCATTATCTACATCTACTCCAAATTTAGCAAGACCTCTCTACTCATCTATCAACCCAACTCAGTCACCCACCCTCCTAAGCCTACTCCCAGTTTAGCAAGACCTTTTCTCATCCATCAACCCAACTCAGTCACCCCTTAAGGAACTTCCCATACCCACATCCATCCATCCATACTCCAAATTTAGCAAGACCCCTTTCCTCATCCATCAACCCAACTCAATCACCGCTTAAAGGAACTTCCCATACCCACATCCATCCATCCATCCATACTCCAAATTTAGCAAGACCCCTTTCCTCATTCATCAACCCAACTCAGTCAGCTCCCTTAACCTACTCCCAGTTTATCAAGACCCCTTTCCTCATCAATCAACCCAACTCAGTCAGGAACTCCCCAAACCCACAGGAGGATGTTCAAGAAGGCCCCATGCAGTGTGTCCAGGGCGGGGGCAGTGCATACAGACCAACACTTGCAGCCTTTGTTCCTTCCCCCACCCCCGACGACCCCGTTACTCCTGCTCCACACAACCCCGCCCCGCCCCGCCACGCCCCGCTATTCCAGTTCTTTTTTCCTCTCCTCCCTGAACCCCCCCCCCCCTCCTCCCCCTCTCCACCCCTGCCATGACCCCACTTACCCTCAGGACCCCTCATGATCCCAGACATACCATACATACACGTTAGACAAGGATTCCACATGACCCCCTCGAAACACACTCATAGTAGACCCCTCATTTTACCTCTGACTTACTCACGCACAGGCAGGCATGCACGCGCGCCCACGCACACACACACACACCACACACACCACACACGCACATGCACATGCACACATAGCCGCACATATACACACACGCATACACACGCGCACGCACATACACACCGGAACAGCACTCTTCAAAACCTTCCATGCACCACACAAGAATAGAACAAAAGAAAACTCATATAATCTTACATCAAATAATTATACTCTATGACGAAGTAATATAATATGTAGCAAACATTTGTATACTCCGTAAAAATAAAATGCTTCATTCAAAGACAATTTACATACTACTGTACTTGTTTGAGAGAAAATGTATGTACCGTACTTAACGACGTAACAAATATTCTGCTTTATGTAAAGAAATATATACCACACGTGTAAAGGAAGAAAAATACATAAATAATCGCCCTTATTCTACCCGAGGTGCAATTTCCAGAAGACAATGGTGCCGTGTACAGTCATGGTGAAAAGTCTGCTATTCTTACAGCCTAGTAGCACCAGAGGCCAGTGACATCCCCGAGTTGAAAAGTGGAATATTAGTTTCCATTTCACGATGGGCAAGATGGGAATACAGATTTGGATTAGAATTAGTATGAAGAGTGAAATATAGTCGTGTTGTGGACTCGAGTTAGTATGAAGAGTGTAATACAGAACAAAGCCTTGATACAGAAGGCTCGTGTTTTAGATTCGAGTTAGTATGAAGAGTGAAATACAATCGACTTTGGACTCGAGTTAGTATGAAGAGTGAAATACAGTGGTGCTTTAGACTCGAGTTAGTATGAAGAGTGAAATATCCTACAGTCGTGTTTTAGACTGAGTTAGTATGAAGAGTGAAATACAGATGACTCGTGCCTTAGAATGGAGTTAGTATGAAAAATGATATACAGATGAAAACTCTACCTATACCACCTTCAATTCAATGTCATGGTAATAGGTTGGATAGATGGGTATTTAATTATTGGTAGGATGGATGGGATAACTGGTACTAGGATGGATGAGTAATATTATAGAGGATGAGATGTTTGTTTGTTGCTCTCATTGTGTGTGTGTGAGTGAGTGACGTGTGTGTGTGTGTGTGTGTGACGTGTGTGTGTGTGTGTGTGTTTGTGTTTGTGACGTGTGTGTGTGTGTGTGTGTGTGACGTGTGTGTGTGTGTGTGACGTGTGTGTGTGTGTGTGTGTGTGTGTGTGTGTGTGTGTGTGTGTGTGAGTGACGTGTGAGTGACGTGTGTGTGTGTGAGTGACGTGTGTGTGTGTGTGTGTGTGTGACGTGTGTGTGTGTGAGTGACGTGTGTGTGTGTGTGTGTGTGAGTGACGTGTGTGTGTGTGAGTGACGTGTGTGTGTGTGAGTGACGTGTGTGTGTGTGACGTGTGAGTGTGGAGGATGCTTGGCGTATGTATGTATGTATGTATGTATGAGAGAGAGAGAGAGAGAGAGAGAGAGAGAGAGAGAGAGAGAGAGAGAGAGAGAGAGAGAGAGAGAGAGAGAGAGAGAGATGAGAAGTATTGAGAGAGGAGAAGGAGAGAAAAAGGTGTAGTGTAGCGTGTTGGAGTACACAGGTGCACGGGAGAGAGTATACAGAACAGATGTGTGAAAGAAGTTACAGGTGTGAGAAACTGAGAGAACAGGTGGATGGGTGAAAAGAACTAGTGTGTGTGTGAAAGTAGGTATGAAATTGAGAGAGACAACGAAACACACACACACACACAGATTACTACACATGCATACATAAAGGCAGATGCTATATACGTGTAAAATATTCACACCAGTCCACCACAAGTAGCAATTTATTCTATGCATAACTCACCTCACTACCACACACTTATTCCCGCCAGGTCTGTATACGTTTCCCGCCATTTTAGACGTGATTGGCGCCATTATTTCGTTTCCCCTCGCCAACCACACCTACTACCATTTTTAACCTAACCTGCCTGAATATGTCACCAAAGCAATTCAGTTTAATCTGCTATGCCTGGTCTATTCATATTTCTGCCTTTTTTTTTACTCTATCCTGCTTTGCCATGCCCCTACTAAGTTCAATGCAACAACCTGTCCTTCCCTCTCTATTCCTGTCCTTCCATCTCTCCTACCCAATGCTATCCTGTCCTTCCCTCTCTATTCCTGTCCTTCTCTCTCCTACCCAATGCTATCCTGTCCTTCCCTCTCTATTCCTGTCCTTCCCTATCTATTCCTCTCCCTCTCTCTCCTACCCAATGCTATCCTGTCCTTCCCCCTCTATTCCTGTCCTTCTCTCTCCTACTTAATGCTATCCTGTCCTTCCTTCTCTATTCCTGTCCTTCCCTCTTTTATATCCAAAGTTATCCTGTTCTTTCTTACTTGTTCTTCCATCTCTCCTACCCAATGTTATGCTATCCTTTCCTATCAATCCTACCTTGCCCTTTCCTATATCCTGTACTTTCCTATCCTACATACTACACTATCCTGCACTGTCCTGTCACTGCCCTATCCTGCCATGGCTCAATCTAATCCTGTATTATTGTATCCTATCATATTCTACTCCACACTCTGACTCGTTTTGTCCAAGTCACATCCTGTCAAATCTTCCTACTCCTTTTTACTCTATTATATCTATTTATTTTTTTTAATTCTTTTCTCCGTCTGTCAATTTTTAACATCCACTACCCCCTTCCTTCTCTCTCTCTCTCTCTCTCTCTCTCTCTCTCTCTCTCTCTCTCTCTCTCTGTCTGTCTGTCTGTCTGTCTGTCTGTCTGTCTGTCTCTCTCTCTCTCTCTCTCTGACACACACACACACACACAGTCACTTATCCCCAGACATAATATTATCAGCTAATATACTAATCGAATCAAGTTTTTTATGTTTTACTACTTCACTTTTATTTGTTTTTGTTTTTGTTTTTTTATTTCTGGCCTCTTGCCTGGAGCAGCATGTGAACCATTATCTACCAACTTGTTCCACTCACCACCATCCTCAAATCACACACACACACACACACACACAGACAAGACACAAACACACACACACCACACCCGATACGTACACAAACACAAATACACACACACACCACACCCGATACACACACACACACACACACACACACACACACACACACACACACACACACACACCATACCTGATAAACACACACACACACACACACACCACACCCGATACGTACACAAACACACACACACTCACACTCTCTCTCTCACACACACACACACAGGGCCTTCAAAACAGTAGCCTATCCGCATTCCTAGTCCAACACGAAGGATAGGAAAGGCATTTGAAAGTATATAATTATCCCACATGTCGGTATGTATGATGAGCGAACCAGCTGATGTTTAGCCGGGAAGAGCAACCAAAAAACTAAATATATATATATATATATATATATAATAAAAATAAAAATAAAAAATAAAATAAAAAACAAATAAAAATAAGAATCCAATCACAAGCAATGCTCCCGACACCAATTTTTTTTTTTTTTTTTTTTTTTTTTTTTGCCTTGGTGCTCACAAACGCGATCTCAAAGGGCTTCATTTAAAAGGGGAGTTTTTTTTTCTTTTTTTCTTGTTGGTGAATTGGAAGGTCTCTGCTGATTCCTCCAAACTATGCCACGAAACAGATTCCCTATTAAGAGTACAGTTGCCTTCAAAAATTTCGAGACACTACTTTACCTGCTTGACTCTAGAAGGTAGTGTCTCGAAATTTTTGGAGGCAATTGTACCACTGAGGGTTTCTGTTTTCGCACAAGCAAGTTGGGAGGATTCTGTAGTCATCCAATTTATCAACAAGAAAACCTCCCCTTAGTTAAAGACGTTGGGGAAATGTTTCTAGGGCGGATTGCAAGGCTACGAATACCTCTAGACCATGAAGGGGAAACACTGTGACTATTGCCTCAACATAATTATACGGGACAGAAGACCTGTTTGTTTTAGGGCACATATTCGAAGTGCACAATTGTATATAGCCCTCCGATTTGACCACGACAGAAGATGCTGGGCCTTTATCTATATTAGGCTACCGGTGCTCCAATGGCTTTCACGTCGCAAGAATGTAGAGTACCCGTTCTTACATCAAATAAATACCTTGTTTTGTTCGATAAATGTTGTGGAATCAAAGACAAAATAACACCAAAAAAATAAGTACACAAGGTACATTTTCACCAGGTTAAAAAACAAAGATGTAATGGAGTATAACATTGACTGTCTGACTGGTGATTGGCGGAAGAGGAGACAGTCGCGAGCCACAACCACAACCACCAGCACCACCTGCTGTCCAATTTACTGTATCGGTCAGTCAGTTAGTCAGTTCCCCATTAATTAAAGTGCGGTCATTTTTGCGGTCCATGAGTTGGCGTGGACTGGTCTGGTCTTTTCTGGGATGTATGTGGTAGGCTGGTAGTGTGTGTGTGAGTCATGCTGTGAGTGTGTAAGGCGCAATTTTCACGACACGATCATGCTCATGGCCATGATCCTGCTCGTCTTGTGTTGACGATATCGAGAACAAATATGGCCGCTGATGATCCATCTGTAATGTTATTAAGCCTAGAAATTTATATTAAAACACATGTGTGCTTGAAATGACAAAAATGGACCAAAAGGATGCAGCAGAAAGTTGCTGTGGTGGTCCCACTTGGCGGGAAAACAAAGTTCATCAACGACGACGACATATTTACCCCCTCACTCCCCTCAGATCCTACTGCTGTATTGTTCTCGTTGTTACTGTTATGACAAATAACAACAAAGTACTGTGAACCCGGACCACTGATACCTCTTTGTTCCAACACAGTGACACGCTTATAAATAAAGAAACTTACCTAAATAGTGAAAAGTTAGAAGGTACTAGGCTAGCCGACGGGAGACAGGTGGTGTTGGTCTTCCCGCCAACACTGTGTTCGTTCTTCCGTCGTAGCTCTGACTTGGTCGTTATCCTTAATTTCTTTAGTTACTTCTTGAGGCTATTGCAGGCTTTAGATTTTCAAATTGTATTGAATCTTGTTAAAAAATAATCAAAATTATAAATAATAACATGTATTAACTTTGCTTTCATTTATATTTACGGTGAATCTTGACCTATGATGAATGGATTCAAACGATACAGCACCTCTGTAGCCTAATGAACAACCAGCCGTATTTTCCCCACTATACACAGCTTTCGCTTGTCATTTGGCAATTATATAATAATATTTGTTATATTAAAAACATAATAACGTGTCAGATACTTTTATTTAAGGCATAATCTCAAAACATCTGAGATATGAGAAGTTTGGACACGTTGCTTTAGGAGCCCTTGAACGAGCATTATCATCAAATCAACCAATCACGGACACAGAAACAAAAACCCGCTAGGAACCACAGATGCAACAATCGTTGGAATAGATTTTTTTATATTTATATATTCAGGAAAAAAAATATTTGTAGGGTGTAGGAGATGAGCTGTACCACAAAACCAACCACCGACTTGCCGAAATATGCTCAAATTTCGATTAGCTCGTGTGACCAGACACAGTTAAAATTGCAGGTGAATAATAAAATTGCAGGTGAATAATTGACGAAAAATTGGCTCGTGTGACCGCGTCTTTAATAATTTTATAAGAGTGTGTGAATGCCTGAGGGTGTGTGAGTATGAGTTGGGGAATAAATGTTTTTTTTTTTTTTCGTGTACTTGCGTGTGTGAATGGAGTGATGAGTGTGTGTGTGTGAAAGGGGAGATGAGTGTGTGTGTGTGTGTGTGTGTGTGAAAGGGGTGATGAGTGTGTGTGTGAAATGGGTGATGAGTGTGTGTGTGTGAAATGGGTGATGAGTGTGTGTGTGTGAAAGGGGTGATGAGTGTGTGTGAAAGGGGTGATGAGTGAGTGTGTGAGTGTGTGTGTGTATCCGGCGATGAGTGAGTGAGTGAGTGTGTGTGTATGACAAAGATATAAAACACACACACACACACACACACACACAGATCAGAACTCCATTTAAATTCACCTCTCCTCTCTTTCGCTGACGTCTGAGGAACCCATAACAATCTTCCATATAGTTCCGTACATCCCCTCACGTCCCACTGACAATCTAGCATTTCTTTATTAGGAGCCTGACCATTTCTGTGTCCCTCCATCTATGTAAATCACGTTGATGATAAATACTTCTCGTTCGTCGCTCCCAGTCGTCAGCTTAAGGGGGAAGTTCAGTGTTGGTAAATCTGGAGCAACTGAATCCTCCAAACTATTCCAAGCAACAGAACACCATTATTTTTGTTTATCTGGTCCTGTTTCCTGTCATACTTTGGAGGAATCAAGGCACTCCAATATACCAAAAGTTTACTACCCCTTTAATTGGTCTTCTGTCGTGGGAGAAATGGAGGGTTAGTGAAGTCTCCAATATATGCCAGAAAAACAGACTGGTCCCTCTGTATTCGAGCAGGGGATTTGTATTGTATTGTAGCATAATGTGGAGGACTCATTCGCCTTACATTTTGTCAACAGCAGAAGGTCCCTTTAATTTCTCTTTTGGTGGAGGGGCACAATCGCTTATTTTTTCCTCGTTACTAATAGGTGACATCCAGTGACTGTTCCAAACCCCTTAGTAACACTGATGGACAATAAACAAACACAAGAAGAGGTAAACACACACACACACACACACACGCAAAAAACAAACAACACACACACACACACACGCAAAAACAAAAAACATCACACACACACACACAAACAAGCAAAAATAAAAACATCATTACACACACACACGAACGAGCAAAAACAAAAACATCACACACACACGATCGAGCAAAAACAAAAACATCACACACACACACACACACACAAACGAGCAAAAAACAACAACAACATCACACCAACGAAACAACGGGATCTACAACATAATAATGAATCTCCATATAAGAGAGTTACAGAGAGAAGTAAATGGACCTCACTACTGGTAAGGTAAGGTAAGGGTGACGCCCAGTCCTTTACTTATTTAACATAACTGGACATGCAGGGTAAAGGTACACACTGAATTATTATTATTATTATGATGTATCTATTTAATTTCTAATGGGGTGGGTGGCCTCGAAAAAACAAAAACAAAAAGCTATAAAACTCCTGTAAACTGCCCTGGCCTCAAAAAAATACAGGTGTGTGGTTTTTTATTATTATTATTATTATTATTATTATTTTTTTTTTTTTTTTTTTTTTTTTTTAAGGCTCTGGTGACAAAACTGTACCGTACATCATCCTAAAGGTATATCATTCAACGGTGCATGATCATTTATTATAACATTTTGTTGTCTCCACTCCTATACTTTACCCAATCAGTGTTGCCAAATTATCCCCTCCTCCAGTCTCGATAATAATGACCCACACATTTGATAAAGAGAATGGTAGGGATGTTTCTTTCTCACAAGTCGAAACTCGGGGAAAATCTCCCTCTCTCTCTCTCTCTCTCTCTTTTTTTTTTTTTTTTTTTTTTTACCTGAAATTCTGACTAGCAACTCAAGGAGGGATATAAGAAGGGAATAAATGGAATGTATGTACAGTCATGAGCCAATATATAAATATGTCAAATAATTCTAAACTTCAACAAGATCTGGATACATTTTATGACTCTGATATACAGAGAAGTGATGTGGAGTCTATTGGGAAGAGGATGCTGAGGATGGAGCTATGAATGTTAAGAGACCCTGAGATGTAGTCAGAAAATTGGAGGTAAATTAATGAGTCCTTCAAATACTGCCACGAAACACCACCTATATGGAAGGAGCTTGTTTCGTGGCATAGTCAGGAGGAGAATCAGAAGCCACCAATTCTCATACGCGATCACAGGGTCCTTAAAATGAATGAACTACAGGTGGTTGATGTGATAAAGAGGTGATGGATGCAGGGGACAGGGAGAGACGGAAACGAATTATCCGCCGTGGTGAACCCTTTAGAAAACTGTGGACAAGAGATCATACAGCTGTGGACGAATGTTAACAGACACACCTAATAAAACTCGTCCCTCAAACACCTCCAGTAAACCTCACCCATCACAGTGCATTGAGTAGGACGGGCCTCTCAGTCAACACGTGTCGTCCTTCACTACAGTATAATTATGTTCGATGAGGGACCCCGATTCTAGTGGGTCTGTATTTCAGGTGTCCGCAGACGTACGTAAGCCTATACATGAACTAACTGAAGCTGGATGTTGTTACGCTATGAGACTGAAAGCTACAAGACATACTAAAAAAAAAAAAAAAAAAAAAAAAAAAAAAAAAAAAAAAACACCTGTTTATATCTGTTATCGTAATTGTATGCATAATAATAATAATAATAATAATAAAAATGAAAACACTCAGACACATTCACTTTGGACCCCTAACTTAAACTCCCTCTTTCCCAAAATATCATAATCGTCATTGCCCTTCATAATTCTTCTATTTATTTCATCCAACTCCCTAAATACACCCCATTTCTCTTTATCCCTTAACATCATCCTTTTTAACCCTTAACACATATTTCCCCTTCTATTTCCAACACCCCTTTTTCTCCAGCCCCGTAAATCAATCCCTTTCTCTCAATCCAATAACATCATCCCCACCCCCCATTAAACATCCCCTATCCTCCCTCTTCCCCCTACATCCACCATCCACACTTCCCCACTCCCCTCATGCCAATCTTTCCCTTCCCTCCCTCCATACCTACATCCCCCATTTTTACTTTGCCCCCCACAAACTCTCCTCTTCCTCCCTCCAAATGCCCCCTTCTTCTTCTTCCCCAGCCCACAACGTCAGCGAATCACCAGAGAAACACAGGAATAGCCATATATATTGTACAGCAGCGAGTGTCAGTCAGGGAAGCGAGAGGACGGACGGAAACCAAACCAACCAACCAACCAACCAAACCTCTCACGAAAAATCACGGTCGTTCTCCCACACTGTAATTGTCGTTTGGGAAGAGGGTGGTGCGGAAGGAAGTGTTGGAGGTGAGGTGAGGTGTACTGGTCGTGGTGGTGGTGGTGGTGGTGGTAGGGGAGAGGGTGTGATGGTGGTGGTCGTGTGTGGTGGTGGTGGTAGGGGAGAGGGTGTGGTGGTGGTGGTCGTGTGTGGTGGTGGTAGGGGAGAGGGTGTGGTGGTGGTGGTGGTAGGGGAGAGGGTGTGATGGTGGTGGTCGTGTGTGGTGTGTGGTAATGATGGTGATAATTTGGGAGGGTGTGATGGTGGTGGTGATAATGAGGACAGGATGTGATGGTGATGGTGGTGTGTGTGGTAATGATGGTGATAATTTGGGAGGGTGTGATGGTGATGAGGTGAGGGGGGAGATGAGTTGCATGGTGAAGGGGGAAATGAGTTGGTGAGGGTAAGAATTAAGTTGGTAAGGAGTATAGGTAAGGGAGGTGGTGTGTGTGTGTGTATCCTCGTGTGTGTGTGTGTGAATATGTGTTTGTGTGTGTGTGTGTGTGTGTGAATATGTGTTTGTGTGTGTGTGTGTGTGTGTGAATATGTGTGTGTGTGTGTGTGTGTGTGTGTGTGTGTGAATATGGGAGTGTGTGTGTGTGTGTGTGTGTGTGTGTGAATATATATATGTGTGTGTGTGTGTGTGAATGTGTGTGTGTGTGTGTGTGTGTGTGTTGCCCGTCAGGTCATTACGCTTGGTGAGTCAGGAAAAACGGTGGAGCGGAAGTGTTTCATTTTCCTGGTGGTAGTTATCGTAAGACGCTCCCTGGTGCCACCTACCTCACTCACTCACTCACTCACTCACTCACACTCATTCATTCTAACTCACTCTCATTCATTCTTACTCACTCACTCATTCATTCTTTCTCATTCTTACTCACTCGCTCTCATTCATTCTTACTCACTCACTCATTCATTCTTACTCACTCACTCTCATTCATTCTCACTCGCTCTCATTCATTCTCACTCACTCACTCTCATTCATTCTTTCTTACTCGCTCTCTCATTCTCACTCACTCTCATTCATTCTCACTCATTCTCTCATTCGTTCTCACACACTCTCTCATTCATTCTTATTCACTCTCATTCATTCTTTCTTACTCGCTCTCATTCATTCTTACTCACTCGCTCTCATTAATTCTAACCCACTCACTCTCTCATTCATTCTTACTCACTCGCTCGCTCTCTCATTCTCATTCACTCATTCATTCTTACTCACTCGCTCTCTCATTCATTCTTACTCACTCGCTCTCTCATTCATTCTTACTCACTCACTCATTCATTCTTTCTTACTCGCTCTCTCATTCATTCACAATCACTCTCATTCATTCTTTCTCACTCACTCTCTCATTCATTCTAACCCACTCGCTCTCTCATTCATTCTTTCTTACTCGCTCTCTCATTCTCACTCACTCTCATTCATTCTCGCTCTCTCATTCATTCTTACTCACTCGCTCTCTCATTCACACTCACTCTCATTCATTCTTACTCACTCACACTCATTCATTCATTCACACTCACACTCATTCATTCTTTCTCACTCACTCTCATTCATTCTTTCTTACTCGCTCTCATTCATTCTTACTTACTCGCTCTCATTCATTCTTATTCACTCGCTCTCTCATTCATTCTTACTCACTCACTCATTCATTCTTACTCACTCACTCTCATTCATTCTTACTCACTCACTCTCCATTCATTCTTACTCGCTCTCTCATTCTCACTCACTCTCATTCATTCTTACTCACTCACTCTCATTCATTCTAACCCACTCTCATTCATTCTAACCCACTCGCTCTCTCATTCATTCTTACTCACTCGCTCTCTCATTCATTCTTACTCACTCGCTCTCTCATTCATTCTTACTCATTCGCTCTCTCATTCATTCTTACTCATTCGCTCTCTCATTCATTCTTACTCACTTTCTCATTCATTCTAACCCACTCGCTCTCTCATTCATTCTTACTCACTCACTCTCTCATTCATTCTTACTCACTTACTCTCATTCATTCTTACTCACTCACTCTCTCATTCATTCTTACTCACTTTCTCATTCATTCTAACCCACTCTCATTAATTTTCACGCTATCAGTCTCTCATTCATTCTTACTTACACTCTCATTCTCACTCATACCTACATTCATCCTATCTTATTCACACTCATGTCTTCACTCATACTCATTCATTCTTATTCACAGTCATTAATCCTTATACACACAGGTTTTTATTCATTTTCACTCACACGCATATATTTTCACTCACTCACTCACTCATTTTCACTTACACTCATCTACCCTCACTCACACTCATTCATCCTTATTCACACTCTCCTTTTTCTCTATCTGTCAAAAAAAAAAAAAAAAAAAAAACTTACTATTTCTTACTAAAAAAAAAAAAAAAAAAAAAAACACACACACACACACACACACACACACAAATTGAACATATCAACCCAAATTTCCAGGATAATTTTTCTAGCTACAAAGTCCTCATGTATTTTTCCTCCCATTTCATTATATTTTCTGTGGTTTAATTAATTATAGTGTGTCAGTGTGTATGGAAGATTAATTTTATACGAACATTATATATGTCTGGCTTGCTTTGTTGTCATCTATCTTCACTATGCAATGTAAGACAAGACACGTAATGGTGAGGAGTGAGGAAATGGTGAGGAGTGAGGGAATGGTGAGGAAATGGTGAGGAGTGAGGATATGGTGAGGAGTGAGGAAATGGTGAGGAGTGAGGAAATGGTGAGGAGTGAGGAAAGGGTGAGAAGTGAGGAAATGGTGAGAAGTGAGGAAATGGTGAGGAGTGAGGAAATGGTGAGGAGTGAGGAAAGGGTGGGGAGTGAGGAAAGGGTGGGGAGTGAGGAAAGGGTGAGGAGTGAGGAAATGGTGAGGAGTGAGGAAATGGTGAGGAGTGAGGAAATGGTGAGGAGTGAGGAAATGGTGAGGAGTGAGGAAATGGTGAGGAGTGAGGAAATGGTGAGTCATAGATTTGTTTGGGATTAACTACTGCATAATGTGTCATCCTCACTCTATCCTCCATTCATCCTCATTCATTCTCCTACATTTCTCTCGTCATTTTTCATCCTCACTCATCCTCTTCCCTCTCGTCTCACGCATCCTCGTCCATTTCTCTCACTCATCCTAACCCACACCATTCCCCTTCCTTTCACTCATCCTCACTCACTTTTTCTTTCCTCTCACTTATCCTCACCCACATTCCCTTTCCTCTACCTCATCCTCACTTATCCTCCCTTTCCTCTCGCTCATCCTCCCTTCCTCTCACTCATTCCTCATCCACACTCCCTTCCTCTCACTCATCCTCACCCACACTCCCTTCCTCTCACTCATCCTCCTTTCCTCTCACTCATCCTCACCCACACTCCCTTCCTCTCACTCATCCTCCCTTCCTCTCACTCATCCTCCCTTCCTCTCACTCATCCTCCCTTCCTCTCACTCATCCTCCCTTCCTCTCACCCATCCTCCCTTTCTTCTACCTCATTCTCACCCATCCTCCCTTCCTCTCACTCATCCTCCCTTCCTTTCACTCATCCTCCCTTCCTCTCACACATCCTCCCTTCCTCTCACTCATCCTCCCTTCCTCTAACTCATCCTCCCTTCCTCTCACTCATCCTCCCTTCCTCTCACTCATCCTCCCTTCCTCTCACTCACCCTCTCCTCTTCCTCACCAATAGTTTTCCCTCATTTAATTAAACCCTCTCAGTTCATCCTTAAACCAACAAGACCTTTATAATCTCCTACACTGAGAGGATATTTTCTCGTTTGTAAATTGGAGGGCTACTGATTCCTCCAAACTAGGCCAGAAAACAGATACAACCTCAGTGTTACAATTGGGGGTGTCTGTTTCATGGTATAGCTTGGAGGAATCGGCAGACCCCAAAATTTTTCCAACACACTAGAATCTCCTCTTTAGATATGTTGACGTCGCCAAAATCACCATCTCCTTACAGTCGAGGTCAGAGATACAAAGTGACCAACCATAGGAAGTGGGCAGTAGATATTTACTCCTATAACAAGCGTGTAACATCTAAATTATTAACGTAAATGACATACAAACACGAATAAAAAAAAGTAGATATTTACTTCTATAACAAGCGTGTAACATCTAAATTATTGACGTTAATAACATACAAACACGAATAAAAGAGTCTTACAAACCATTCTTACGTTTCTCGGTTCTAATTTATCTTTTATATCAACGTTTGTATCGACGTTGATGACATACATACACGTAAAAAAAAAAACGCTCTTGCAAACTATTCTTACGTCTCAATTTAATTAAGTCTAAAAAAATAAAACGTTTTTGCAAACTATTCTTACGTCTCAATTTAATTAAGTCTAAATAAAAACAAAACGTCAAACAAAATTCCTACATTTCAATATTAGTTTTAAAAAAGTAATAAAAATCACACACCATTCTTAAACGTCTCAATTTACAGCAAGTCTAATAATAACAAAAAAAAAAAAACATCAAACTATTTCTACGTCTCAATATGTTTTAAATAATAATAATCATCACGACCAACTCTTATATTTCAATTTGTCTAATAAAAACAAAACGTCAAACAAAATTCCTACGTCTCAGTATAAGAATAAAAAATAATAATAATACACACAACGAACAATTCTTCCATATCAATTTAATTAAGGGGGTGCGAGAATAGGGGGACAGGCTTGGGGCTGGTTTGGGGGGTGCGGGTATAGGGGGACAGGCTTGGGGGTGGTTTGGGGGGTGCGGGAATAGGGGGACAGGCTTGGGGTGGTTTGGGGGGTGCGGGAATAGGGGGACAGGCTTGGGGTGGTTTGGGGGGTGCAGGAATAGGGGGGCATGCAGGCTAGGGGTGGGTAGAAAGCCTGTAACCTATTCCCGCACCCCCCTAAACCCCCCCAAGCCTGTCCCCCTACTTCCGCACCCCCCTAAACCCCCCCAAGCCTGTCCCTCTATTCCAGCACCCCCCTAAACCCCCCCCCAAGCCTGTCCCCCTACAACCCTCCACACCCCCCTAACCCCCCCCCCAAGCCTGTCCCCAATTCCCGCACCCCCTTAATAAAAATAATGGTGGCCTGTTGCTTGGAATAGCTTGGAGGAATCAGTTGCTCCAGATTTACCAACATTCTACTATCCCTTTATGTATGTCCATCTCTCATACACAAACAAATACAAAATCGTGATAATTATTGGTATCAGTTCATGAAGAGGTGAACCGTAACTTGTTCCCCCGACTGTATGTACGTACAGTCACGAGCACTAATAAGTATACAGGTGTGCTTCGAATACCTGGAGACAGTAAATAAATGCACAATAAGATCTCCATCGGAATTACTTCGTTGGTGAAATTGAACTGTTCGAACCTTTAACTAAACCTGTATACTTATTAGTGCTCGTGACTGTACAGTACATATACACCCTATCCAGAAGACTTTCGCTGCCAGGGCCAAATACCGCATTAGGCCTAAGATACAGGGCCTATTAAGTTTCAAAGCCCCCTTGCCCTGAAGCTGTCATTTAAACCGTGTACTCTTATCATCATTACAATTGGTCCATATCCTTAACCCGTCTGTCCTGTGCTTTGAAAGGAAGGCCATCAATAGTTTGTGTGTGTGTGTGTGTGTGTGTGTGTGTGTGTGTGTATGATATATTTTCCTCTACCTCTAATTGCCTGTGTGTGTGTGTGTGTGTGTGTGTGTGTGTGTGGGTGTGTGTGTGTGTGTGTGTGTGTGTGTGTGTGTGTGTGTGTGTGTGTGTGTGTGTGTGTGTGTGTGTGTTAGCAAGGAATATAAACTAAATCAAGAAATGTGGTACAAATCAGGGAGGGTAAGACAGGACTGGGAAAAGCTAGTTAGGACAGAGCAGAGGAAGGTAGAGTATTAGAGAGCAGAGTAGAGAAGGGTATCACAGAGTAAGGTATATAGAGGAAGGTAGGTCATCAAAGCCGGTGTGTCCTCTCCCATCGCCTTCACTCGTTATCTACAACATTAACTCTTCACCTGTTGTCTGCATGGGGAAAGGGAGGGAGGGAGGGAGGGATAGAATGCTTGGGGATGGAAGGAGGGAGGGAGGGATAGAATGCTTGGGTTGGAGGGAGGGAGGAATAGAATGCTTGAGGGAGGGAGGGAGGGAGGGATAGAATGCTTGGTTTGGAGGGAGGGAGGGATAGAATGCTTGGTTTGGAGGGAGGGAGGGAGGGAGGAATAGAATGCTTGAGAGAGGGAGGGAGGGAGGGAGGAATAGAATGCTTGAGAGAGGGAGGGAGGGAGGGAGGAATAGAATGCTTGAGAGAGGGAGGGATGGAGGGAGGAATGGAGGGAGGAATAGAATGCTTGGGATGGAGGGAGGGATGGAGGGAGGAATAGAATGCTTGGGATGGAGGGAGGGAGGGAGGGAGGAATAGAATGCTTGAGAGAGGGAGGGAGGAATAGAATACTTGGGAGGGAGGGAGGGAGGAATAGAATGCTTGAGAGAGGGAGGGAGGGAGGAATAGAATGCTTGAGAGAGAGAGGGAGAGAGGGGTAAAAAAAAGTTGTAAGCTGCAAGAGAAAGACAAAAAAACAAGGAATTTAATGGAGCGGAAAAGAGGAAAGGTTAGAGAGAGAGAGAGAGAGAGAGAGAGAGAGAGAGAGAGAGGGGTGGAAAGATGGCGTGTGCGAGTATGTACACCTCTCTCTCTCTCTCTCTCATACACGCTTGCCTATGTTACGTAACCAACTACCAAGATAGCCTAAGGAGTCACATTTTCTCTCTATCATTTATGCTCATAGTAATTCACTTTTACCTCACTGTAATTTTAGTTCTAAGCCATTACTATTATTATTATTATTATTCCTGTTTTGCCTCGTTATAATATCATTCCAACATTTTAACATTACAGACCTAATTCTAACAATATCTCATTATCATATAACCTTTCCTCATTATAGCCTCAACTTTGTACAATTCGGATATAATCACAATGAATTTTTAGCCATATTTCAATTTATACTTTATCATTTCAATTCTGCCTCGTTATAGTTCCACGTTCATCTAATCACAATCGAAGGTTTGAGAGATCCGGATGATTTTTTACCAAGAAGGGCCAAGTACAGCCACAATCAAATATCCACCGACACCTTCCTTCCTTCATATCCACCGACACCTTCCTTCCTTCCTTCCTTCTTGTATATAAATCAGTATCATACCAAAATACAATCATACAACACTTTTATATATGTCAACTCAACCCCCTCAATTACAATTATGAGGTGTTACAAAATCATACACGTGTTGTTCTGTATTACCAAGATATTTACTATACGATGGAAGGAGGAAAGTGTCGGTGGATAGTTGATTGTGGCTGTACATACATGAGCTATATATTTCAGATTCCCAAACATATCATAAATGGAGATCTCAAGCTTCCATTAAATATTATAAAGGGGCAAGAAAGAAGACAGGGAGGAGAAACAGCAAGCAAAATAAAAGGGAAAATTAAGGAAAAGAGAGACAGCTGAAGAGAAGACGGGGATTTTCTAGAGTCCAAAAAAAAAAAAAAAAAAAAGGCATGATAAAATTTGAAGTACTGTATTGCCCACATCTTACCATACGAAGGGAAACAGGCAGAGAGGGATGAAAATAATGAAGGAAGGAGAAATAGTGTTAGATAAATAATGAAGAAAGGAGAGATAGTGTTAGATAAATAATGAAGAAAGGAGAGATAGTGTTAGTTTAATAATGAAGAAAGGAGAGATAGTGTTAGATAAATAATGAAGAAAGGAGAGATAGTGTTAGTTAAATAATGAAGAAAGGAGAGATAGTGTTAGATAAATAGTGAAGAAAGGAGAGATAGTGTTAGATAAATAATGAAGAAAGGAGAGATAGTGTTAGATAAATAATGAAGAAAGGAGAGATAGTGTTAGATAAATATAAGATTCTAACCCCCCCCCCTCCTCACTCCTCCCCCCTTCACCTACCCCACAAACCAGTACCCCCTTCCTCTCTCCTCCCCCCTTCACCTACCCCACAAACCAGTACCCCCCTCCTCTCCTCCCCCCTGCAACCTTCCCCTTCTCCACCCTTCCCTTACATCACCTTCCTCCCTGCCCCACCTGGCTTCCAAACCTTTATTCCCACGTGGTTCCACTTTCTTTCTCTCTCTCTCTCTCTCTCTCTCTCTCTCTCTCCTCTCACCCTCACCTGTCGTCCTTACTTGTCCCACACCTGCCCCACTTCTCTTTGTCTGTCTGTCTGTCTGCATCTTTCTCTCCCTCTTCCTCCCCCTTACGTATCTCTCTCTCTCTCTCTCTCTCTCTCTCAAACCAGGTGTAGGTGGATATTTGATTGTGGCTGTACTTGGCCCTCTATGAAACTTTCTCTCTCTCTCTCTCTCATATTGGTTCAGTCATGGAAAAAAGTTCGTCACCACACACACACACACCACCAGAGACCAGGTCAGCCACTGTACTCTTGGTTGTGTAACTGAATCACGAATCATTCACATATACGAGTATCTATTCTATTTTTAACCTTATGACTCCAAAGACCTTCTTCTTATACCTCGAACAAAACTAAATTGACTATTCAGAGATTTCGATTGGCGTTTGCTACCCAGAATAATAATTATAAGTCTATATAAAAAAAGAAGATCGAGAACTTGATAAAAACATGAAGAGGAGAGGAGAGGGACTCTTTCCAAAATACCTTGTATAGACTTTAAGGAGGAAATTCTGTGTTGGTAAAATTGGAGCTACTGAATCCTCCAAACTATTCCAAGCAACAGACCACCATTATTTTTGCTCATCTGGTCTTGTTTCCTGGCATACTTTGGAGGAATCAAGGCACTCTAATGTAACAAACGCGAATTACCTCCTTAAGGGGATAATACACTTTTGGTATGTACAGTCACGAGCACTAATAAGTATACAGCTTTGGTTGAAACTTTGAACAGTCCAATTCACCAACGAAGGAATTCCAATGGAGATCTTATTGTGCATTTCTTTACTGTCTCTCTCTATAGGTATTCGAGGCACACCTGAATAGTTTTTATTAGTGCTCGTGACTGTACACTTGCAATCCAAAATATGTATCCAGGCTTGCTTCGAATAGCCTGATTGAATATTAAGCGAGCTCAAAGTAAATATGAAATAGGATAAGCGTTGTAATTGGTTCACCAGTATGTCAAATGTTTCGAAACTTCAACAAGACCTGGATACAAATTTTGGATTGCGAGTGTACATTAGAGCACCTTAATTCCTCCAAAGTATGCCAGGAAACAGGACTAGATTAACAACAACAACAATAATGGTGGTATATATGTTGCCTGGAATAGTTTGGAGGAATCAGATGCTCCAGATTTACCAACACTGTACATTCGGCGGCAAAAGTCCTGTCGCCGTACCTGCTTCACCGAGGCACGCGATATTCATAGACTCGAGATTATTAGGTGTAAAAAATATGCGTATTTCTCGAGTCCATCAACATCGCTTGTCTCGGTGAAGCAAGTTTGGCGACAGGACTTTTGCCGCCGACTGTACATGTAGAGTCACCTTAAGGACCCCCCCCCCCCGTGATCGAGTACGAGACTTGTTGGTGGCTTCTGATTCCTCCTGACTATGCCACGAAACAAGCTTCTTCAGTATAGGAGGAAGTGTTTCGTGGCAATGTTTGAAGGACTCTGTAACCTCCAATATTCTTACTACAACATACATGGGTGTTTCTTTAGAGTGAGTATAACAATAATCGTGTCGCCGTTCTCGTGTGGTTAAGGGGGAAGTTTGGTGTTGGTAAATCTGGAGCAACTAAATCCTCCAAACTATTCCAAGCAACAGAAGGCCACTATTTTTGCTCTTATAGCCCTGTTTCCTAGCATATTTTGGAGGAATCAAGGCACTCCAATGTACCAAAAACGAATTACCACCTTAATGAGCTGTTAACAAGAAGCAGTAAGTTATTTCAGTGTGGTAATTATTATTTTATTTTTTCAGGTAGGTTGAGTTGCTTTATTGTGGAAAACGAGTTCTTCTAATGTGATTAATTAAGAGTTATCCTAGTGTGTCGAAAATAAATAAATAAGTAGTTAGGTGAATAAATAAGTAGATAGATGAATAAATAAGTAGATAGGTGAATAAATAAGTAGATAGATGAATAAATATATAAGTAGATAGATGAATAAATAAGTAGATAGATGAATAAATAAGTAGATAGGTGAAAAAATAAGTAGACAGATGAATAAATAAGTAGATAGATGAATAAATAAGTAGATAGGTGAATAAATAAGTAGCAAGATGAATAAATAAGTAGATAGATGAATAAATAAGTAGATAGATGAATAAATAAGTAGTTAGATAGATGAATAACTAAGTAGATAGATGAATAAATATGTAGATAGATGAATAAATAAGTAGATAGATGAATAAATAAGTAGATAGATGAATAAATAAGTAGGTAGATGAATAAATAAGTAGGTAGATGAATAAATAAGTAGATAGATGAATAAATAAGTAGATAGATGAATAAATAAGTAGATAGATGAATAAATAAGTAGATAGATGAATAAATAAGTAGAAAAATGAATAAATAAGTAGATAGATGAATAAATAAGTAGATAGATGAATAAATAAGTAGATAGATGAATAAATAAGTAGCTAGATAAATAAATAATATACTGTATAAATAATTAAACACACACACACACACACACACACACATTGACTCACTATCTCATCACCCATCTCTCTCTCTCTCTCCCAGTCACACCAACCAACCAACCAACACCTGCAGAACTAAACATTCGTCCCTATAGAATATAAATTATGAACCAGAAAAAAAGCGGAATTCTGTCCCAATTATTAATATATGGCCGTACTCGCTCGCCTCAACACCTGTTCAAAGGGCAAAAGAGTCAGTTTCCACACACACACACACACACACAGAGAGAGACACACACACACACACACACAGAGAGAGAGAGAGAGAGAGAGAGAGAGAGAATGAGAGAGAGGGAATGAGAGAGAGAGAGAGAGAGAGAGGAGAGAGAGAGAGAGAGAGAGAGAGAGAAGAGAGAAGAGAGAGAGAGAGAGAGAGAGAGAAAGAGAGAGAGAGAGAGAAGAAGAGAGAGAGAAAGAGAGACGAGAGAGAGAGAGAGAAGAGAGAGAGAGAGAGAGAGAGAGCAATACACAATTTGTACACATCAGAGCATCTTGATTCCTCCAAAGTATGCCAAGAACAAGATCCAAATTAGCAAAAATAATGGTGTCCTGTTGCTTGGAATAATTTGGAGGAATCATTTGCTCAAGATTTACCAACACTGTGCCTCCCTCTGACGTTTGTTGTGGGCAAAGTGGACCTACCGATCCCTCCAAACAGTGAGACAAAATTCGTGTACTGAGATAGTGTGTGTGTGTGTGTGTGTGTGTGGTGTGTGTGTGTGTGTAATACGTATTGGAGACATCATTAACCCGCCAACTCTCTAAACTCAGAATTTCCCCTCAAAAGTAAAAAATACAGTAATGGAAAAAGCAATAAACTCAGAATTTCTCCTCAAAAGTAAAAAACACGGTAATGGAAAAAGCAATAAACTCAGAATCTCCCCTCAAGAATAAAGAATGCAGTAATGAAAAAGCAATAAACAACGTGTGAATGAGATGGAGGGAGGACCTTACACATGTCAAACTGAAAAGGTATAGAAAAATGACGATAAAACGAAACTCAGCTGAAAAGATAATAATGTTTTGTCTAGCCTATATAAATACACAGCCTACCTACCTACCTACCTACAGCATCTACGTAATAATGTTAAAATTCACACGTCGCTGCTATGATCTTAATTGCTATGAGGGTGATGGACTTTGCATAGTAATCAAGAGTACCCACACGATATCAGTCACTTCTGTTCTCATTTAGGTGTATGGTAATTCTTTTTTGGTACATTGGAGTGCCTTGATTTCTCCAAAGTATGCTAGGAAACAGGACCAGAAGAGCAAAAATAATAGCGTTCTGTTGCTTGGAATAGTTTGGAGGATTCAGCTAATCTATTCAAGACTAATAAGACTAATCTATTTAAGCAGGTCATTGTACTGCATTATATATTGAGCTTCGAAAACATGAGGAGGAATTATAATGACATCACTGAAGTTAAACGATTCTAAATATACCAAACCATTATTTAAAACGTCAAATTATTTCTTACAAGGAATGTGAAAAAATACGCTGCAGTTCTATTTTTAAACAATGATAATAATCTCTCGTGTAGATGAGTGAAAATATCCGTGAAACAAGAACACCTCTATTTCAGTCAGTAACTTTAATCAAATATCACCAAGTTTCAGATATAACAAGAGTGGTCATCAATAATAGAACAGGCGGCCCATACACACACAATGGCCCACACACATCTACAGCTATACGAATGGCAAAAATCAGCAGTCACTCTTGCAGTCGATTCCAGATATTCGCTAATTAATCCTCGAATAGCTCACAGGAATATTATTTGCACGTGAACCTGTTTTTAATACATGGTCTTGAAGATGCAAAACACACGACTCTATACCGTAACCATAAATAAATAAAAGATTGAGGAAGGTTGAGAATCTATCCCCGAACTTTTGAAGAGGGCTGTAAAGACGTACGTGTGTGTGTGTGTGTGTGTGTGTGTCGGAACCCCAGAACGCAAAGCAACCCTGTACAGTATCCATGTCGCAACTCAATCAACATACGCATTACATGACTTGCATCTCGTCGTCACAGTTAGCCTATAGGGACGGAGGAGGGAGGGGTCTACTTGTGATGATGCCGGCTCTGTGTGTGTGTGTGTGTGTGTGTGGAAGGCTAATGGCTGATTCCTACTAACTGTGTGTCTGTGTGTGTGTGTGTGTGTGTGTGTAAGGCTAATGACTGATTCCTACTAACTGTGCCACAAATACAAACCACTTCATTGGCCATATCGAGATGATGTATGTGTTTGTCTTTTTCCCTGGGACAATTGGCGGTAATCAGGAGTTTTCAATATCCTTCAATATCACCGGGTCCTTTCTCTCCTAGCTCACTGACTATCGAGCATCGTATACATATATTTTTTTTTTTTTTTTTGGTTGTTCTGTACAGTTTATACAAGTGTTATTCCTAGGTTGGACTGAATCACTTTAGTATAGAATTTAATGGTAATACTGGAAGACACGGGTTTGTTCTTAAAGTCCAAGTGTGTAAACAAAAGATTATTTTATTATTGGGAAATCGATCTTGAGTTTTAGGGGATATATTTTTTTTTTTATTTTTTATTTTTTTTTTTTTTTTTTTTTAGGGGGAAGGGCTACTAATTTTTCCAAACTATCTCAGGAGACCAATCACCACGATGCTACTAAACACGTGATATATTTTAGAGGATTCATTAGAGCTCCAATCTACCCTCAGATGTTACTTCCTCTTAAATAAACAAAAGATTATGTTATCGATCTTGAGTTTTAGGGGAGATATTTTTTTTTTTTTTTTTTTTTTTTTTTTTTTTTTTTTTTTTCCAAGATCTTGCCGGCAGATGTGAACTAGGGTTTATAGTATCTCCTCCAATTGGAACCTGAAGAAACCTGAAGGAATCGTTCTTATTATCAAAATTTCAACCATATAATTTTCCTTGCAACTTACCTACAACACGTCTAAAAAAAAAAAAGCTAACATTCTATAACTCATCTAAAGGCTAATAACACACATTGATATTTACCTACAACACGTCTAAAAAAAAAAGCTAACATTCTAAAACACATCTAAAGACTAATAACACACATTGATATTTACTTACAACACGTCTAAAAAAAAAAAGCTAACATTCTATAACACATCTAAAGGCTATAACACACATTGATATTTACTTACAACACACAATATTAGAAAGACTCGTATAACTCCAATTTTCTGACTACATCACAGGGTCCCATAACATACACAGTCTAAAAGTATAACATCTACTGCCATTAATTAACCTATAACCATGCAGTCCCTCGAGTAAAAAAATAAACACGCTTAAACTAACACCACACACGAGATACATACATTGTCAACCCCAGGCACACAAACACAGGCCCGGAATAATGTGTCTCTGGTCTAATAATAATAATACTTGACTAAATAACAACTGGGTACGCATTGGAGAAGCAGCGGAAACTTGTCTACTTATTGAAAGAGGAGAAGGAGGAGGAGCAAGGAAGGGAGTATAAAAATGTGGTGAAAGAGAAGGAGGAAAGGAAGGAAGGGAGTATGAAATGGTGGAGGAGGAAAGGAGGAGTATGAAAAGGTGGAGGAGGAAAGGAGGAGTATGAAAGGGTGGAGAAAGAGGAGGAAGTGGAGGAAGACGGAAGAAAAGGAGACGGAGGAGAAAAAAGAATTAGGAAGAAGAGGAGAAGGATGAGGAGGAAGGAAGGGAGTAATAAGTGGAGGAAGACGGAAGAAAAGGAGACCGAGGAGAAAAAAGAATTAGGAAAAAGAGGAGAAGGATGAGGAGGAAGGAAGGAAGGAAGGAAGGGAGTAATAAGTGGAGGAAGACGGAAGAAAAGGAGACCGAGGAGAAAAAAGAATTAGGAAGAAGAGGAGAAGGATGAGGAGGAAGGAAGGAAGGAAGGAAGGGAGTAATAAGTGGAGGAAGAAGGAAGAGGGACTGGTGAAGAGAAGGGCAAGGTGGGTGTGGAGGAGGAGGGAGGGGGAGGGGGGCGGTATCTATAGTCGCGGCAGGTGATGCGTGGGATTGGGGGTGGAGGGGGTGATGGGAGAGGAGGAGAACAGGGGGAGGGAGAGGAGGGAGAGGGAGAACAGGGGGTGAGGAAGGAGAGGGAGAACAGGGGGAGGGGGAGAGGAGAGGAGAGCAGGGGGAGGGGAGAGGAGGGAGAGGGAGAACAGGGGGTGAAGGGAAGGAGGGAGAGGAGAGCAGGGGGAGAAGGGAAGGAAGGAGGAGAGCAGGGGGAGGGGGAGAACAGGGGGTGAAGGAGGGAGAGGGAGAACAGGGGGTGGAGGAAGAGAGAGGAGGGATCAACCAAGGGACACAGAAAGGGGGAATGAGGAGGGGGAGGGAGGTAAGACATACAGATAGAATGAAGTGGCTAAGGAGACATAAAAAAAAAAAAGATACCGCGAGAGATTGGATAGAAGTCGGGGGGACGCAGGTATGTAAGAATGGAACAGGGGAAGATGGGGAGGGGGGGGGGGACAACGAGGGGATAGATAGGTGAGGAGAGGAGGAGGGAATGGAGGGGATAGATAGGTGAGGAGAGGAGGAGGGAATGGAGGGGAGAGCCGATGGAGAGAGGGAATGGCGATGAGAGAGAGAGAGAGAGAGAGAGACGGGAGAGGGAGGAGCGATAATATGGGGGAGAGAGAGAGAGAGAGAGAGAGAGACGGGAGACGGAGGAGCGATAAAATGGAAGAGAGAGAGAGAGAGGGGAGAGAGGGAGAAGGGCGTTGAGAAGGAAGAGAAAGGGAAAAGGGAGGGGCTATGAAATGGAAGGGAGAGAGAGGAGCGGGGAAGGAGTTGTGGGGTTAACGTGGGAGGGAGAGGGGGAGGGTGATGGGAGAGAGAGAGAGAGTCAGTCCTGTTGCCACTGAGGTCAATATTCACACATTGACAAGATCTTGCTAAGACAAACACACATATACGCGCACCTACACACACGTACGCCCCCGCAGTTCATCCACTTTCACACACACAGACACACACACACATTGACGCAACTCTGCATTACAACAACAAACAAACAAGCAACCCCACTGTAGTTTTTAATGGCGACGGTACGTGGTGCGTGTACAGTACGAGAGTTTGGGAAGGAGAACTCTGGCTGCCATGAGCTGGTCGCATTTTTTCAAACTCTACTTAGGGTACAGGGAATGTGTTGCTCCCAGGAAAACAAACCACTGTATAATAATTACTGTGTGTCATTAGAGTTACGCTATATTAAGTTTGAGGTTTATAGTTTGAATGTTGAGTTGTATATATATATATCTGATCATTTAGAAAAAGTAATTTTTTTTTTTTATTACACAGAAGAAAACGTGTGTGACCTCTTGTAAAAACTGTGGCTCCAGTATACATCTAAACATTCTACTGCCATACATTTGTTTCTTAATATTTCGACCCACACTTAACACACACGGACACACAAAAAACAACTGATTCCTCACACAATACGTAAGATAATTTGCGTCAGTGGCAACACAACACACCAAGATAAAATAAATCCATAGCACTCCTTTTTCCCTGTACCATAAGAGATTTGGGAAGTTAAGGCTGCCGGGTCTAGTGGTGGTGGCTGGCTGGTTGGGTGTTTCTCCCTTCCTTGCCAGACGCCCACCTGTTGATGTCGCCAGCACCGCCGCCATGTTTGTTTGCTGATCCATACCTTCACATCCTTCCTCCACTCACAACACCACTACATCTAATCCATTGCAAACGCCACTCACACCATTCACTCGATGCACCACATTATTTTGATGGTGGGTTGTGTCGGTATACGAGTAGCAGTGAGTCACCGATTGCTTGTTGTCGATGCCGAGGAGACAATAATATTATTCACTTTTCGGGAGGTAGAAATTTTTGAAGACGTTGGTTGAGCAGGATAGGAGTCGACTATTTGTTTGTTTGTTTTATTGTTATTATTCATTCATAATTGTGGACTTTGAGGCTGGTAGAAGAGGCGTGAAGATAAGAATGTTTACAGGAAAGGAAGCATGCAAAGATAGCAATTATTAGTCACTCAAGTTCATGCAAGGAATGCGAGTTATCTTCAGGCTACAACACTTTTACACGGCACTACAAATACAACAACAACACTTCAATACAGTATCTACCACAACAACTACTTCTGCTACGATAATACAACACCACTTTTTCAATCGGAATACATAAATAGTGTAAGTAAACAAACAAGCAAGCAAGCAGGGAAGCATTAGGCCGAGACAGCGAGGAGTCACAAAATCGGCAAAACGACTGAAGTGCGAAGGGTGAGAACGTGTGTGAGATAAGAGGGTTAGTGATAAGATAAGGCAGACTAAAGAACAACAAACTGGAGCACGTGCTGGCTGGTGGTAGTGAGTGAGTGAGGATGGTGGTGCAAAGGGGAACCACACACACACAGCTGCTAACACAACACTACAACACCTGTGCTGATCATGGAGGGAGGATGGGGTGGTTGGTTTCGTGCTGGGAGTGAGTGTGTGTGTGTGTGTATGTGTTAGCTAGAGGCAAGGCGGCTCTATTCTACATGCAACACTCTGGGATTCTATGTTTTGTTTTTAATAAGAGAGGAGGATCCACCACTACCTTTCTACATACGGCGTCCAACACCAAGTACTGCATCAAGACGATTTCCTCTTCGTCTGTACCAAGCAAGGGCCCATTCGCCCCTGCCGTAGCTGAGTACATGATAACATAGTGGCTCGCCATATTGCAGTGCACAACCACCCCGAGCACCGTACAAACACGAACCACAAGCTGCTTTTTAGTGACACCTCCGTAACGAGTCCTCTCCCACCCCTCTTGTCCCACTACCCAACACCGAACACCAGAGAAAAAAAATTAATAGATATATAAAAGAGAGAGCCGAGTCCAACCCTCCCAACACCGCAACTCCTCGACCACTGAGACATTCAGGTGAGCTCCCCACCCCACAGACACCTGCACCAATTGCCACATGTCGCTAGCCGCATACACACACACACAAACACACACACAGACACACAACATTTTTGGCATTATCTCCATTAGCCAACAATTATTTACCCCCAGACGAATCATAATTTTCCAGTAAACCTCAAAACACGACCAAGACTCTAGATGTTGACAGAGCCGGCTATAAAACCAGAGGAAGATTTCGATGAGTTACGATCTTGAATTCCTATCAAGATGCTACGAGCTCTTGTAGGCGTGGCCTCAGAAGAGAGTTCTAGGATTGGCCAAGTGAGCGGCTGTAGAGCGAGGCAGGAGTAGCGTGGCCCACACAACATATGGTGCACATACACACACACACACACACACACTATTTTTCTCATGACCACACACACAATCTTTGCTACACACACACACACACACACACACACTATTTTTCTCATGACCACACACATAATCTTTGCTACACACACACACACACACTATTTTTCTCATGAACACACACGCACACACACACTTATTTTTCTCATGACTACACACACAATCATTGCTACACACACACAAACTATTTTTCTCATGATTTACTACACACAACAATCATTGCTATATATACATACGCGCAATAATCACCACTATAAAAAATAACACACACTCAAAGTTGGTTTCTAAGTATTATCGAGATCCCGAATCGTCTGACAAAAAAACCCCGAATTAGTTCCAACGCCCGTTTTGAGTTTAAAATTGATATGTGTGTGTGTGTGTGTGTAGCGGGAAGACACCGGCTCCTTTCCAGTTTACCTATACACTTGAGTGGATCTTGTAGTTGCTGTTGATTCCACGAAACTATGTGGCGAAACACTCCCTTAATATACGTGCTGTTTTGTGGTAGAATATGGCTTCCAATTCGCCGACATATTCATGATCCACTCGAGTATGCTTTGAGTACTGTAAGTTTAACTGGATATAATTGATTATTGATTGATATTAGGCGCCGCAACAATGAGGTCATATAGCGCCAGAAAACGGTGATAGAGAGGTGAGACAGTCAACTGGATATAAAAAACAATTAATTATATAACTGAGTAAATGTTTGATATAATAATCCTTGGTCTACATCTTATTTCGCGAAAGGGTAAACATTAATTAGATGAAGAGATGCGATACTTTTCACCTACGGTAGTTAATAAAATGCATTGTTTCCCGTGACCATTATTATTGTACCCATCATCACTTGTGGCGTACGAATACACCTCTCAGCTTCCTTACACCATCACCACACAACCCTTTACAGCCACGATATATTTACCATTTGCACCACCATCACTACCACCACCACCACCACAGAGAGGCCTATACTCAAAACACCCATATGCCCTAACCACCATCCCATGACAACCAAGGCCCAGGGATATCTATAGGTCGTTCGTTGTCTCAAGCATTTCCCATCACACCTATTGCTATCACCACTACCACACAAACACCCATCCACATCCATTTAAAACCACACCCTCCACCATTATCACCACCACCACCACCACAACACATTCACTAGCCCATTCAAGCACCCATCTCCAACATTTTTCAGGCAAATATTTCACGATTTCCACCACAACCACAACCACCACAACCACAATATATTCACTCACCCATGCAAGCACCCATCTCCAATATTTTTCAGGCAAACATTTCACGATTTTCACCACAACCACCACCACAATAGATTCATCCATCCAAGCACCCATCTCCAATATTTTTCAGGCAAACATTTCACGATTTTCACCACAACCACCACCACAATAGATTCATCCATGCAAGCACCCATCTCCAACATTTTTCAGCCAAACATTTCACGATTTCAACCACCACCACCACCACCATCCCATCACACATCCTCTGTCCCACTCAGTCACACATTCATTCATCTTCCTCAGCCATCAGAAGCCTCACCTCATCACCAGAGACAGAGTGAAGGAACGTCGGGGCTCGAGCATGTTAGGTGAAGGAGTCATGCAGTCCATAAAATTACGTCACATCACAAGAATAAAGTTAATTAGTGTTAAAATTACGTTACATCACAAGAATAAAGTCAATTAGTGTTAAAATTACGTGAACCCCGAGTTAACTATTATGGTACTACGAGTTAACTATTATAACACTATAGTAAAACTTAATAAAATGGGCTTGATTTTGTCCACTAATTCCTTCACAACAACTAATTATAAATAAGGCGCGGTCACACAAGTCATTTTTTCGTCAATTTTTTACCTGCAATATCAACTCGGTTAAATTTTGGCTGAAATTGACGAGATTTCGGCAATTTTCACGACACGATCATGCTCGTCTTGTGTTGACGATATCGAGAACAAATATGGCCGCTGATGATCCATCTGTAATGTTATTAAGCCTAGAAAATTATATTAAAATACATGTGTGCTGTTGAAATGACAAAAATGGACCAAAAGGATGCAGCAGAAAGTGGCTGTGGTGGTCCAGCTTGGCGGGAAAACAAATAAAGTTCATCAATAACGACGACATATTTACCCCCTGCTGTATTGTTCTCGTTGTTACTGTTATGACAAATAACAACAAAGTACTCGTCGTTACTGTTATGACAAATAACAACAAAGTACTGTGAACCCAGACCTCTGATACCTCTTTGCTCCAACACAGTGACACGCCTACAAATAAAGAAACTTACCTAAATAGAGTGAAAAGTTAGAAGGTACTAGGCTAGCCGACGGGAGAGACAGGTGGTGTTGGTCTTCCCGCCAACACTGTGTTCGTTCTTCCGTCGTAGCTATGACTTGGTCGTTATCCTTAATTTCTTTAGTTACTTCTTGCAGGCTTTAGATTTTCAAATTGTATTGAATCTTGTTGAAAAATAATCAAAATTACAAAAAATAATTTGCTTTAACTTTGCTTTCATTTATATTTACGGTGAATCTTGACCTAAGATGAATGGATTCGAACGATACAGCACCTCTGTAGCCTAATGAACAACCAGCCGTATTTTCCCCACTATACACAGTTTTCGCTTGTCATTTGGCAATTATATAATAATATTTGTTATATTAAAAACATAATAACGTGTCAGATACTTTATTTAAGGCATAATCTCAAAACATCTGAGATATGAGAAGTTTGGACACGTCGCTTAAGGAGCCCTTGAACGAGCATTATCATCAAATCAACCAATCACGGACACAGAAACAAAAACCCGCTACGAACCACAGATGCAACAATCGTTGGAATAGATTTTGTTTTATTTATATATTCAGGAAAGAAATATTTGTAGTGTGCAAGAGATGAGCTGTACCACAAAACCAACCACCGAATTGCCGAAATATGCTCAAATTTCGATTAGCTCGTGTGACCAGACACAGTTAAAATTGCAGGTGAATAATAAAATTGCAGGTGAATAATTGACGAAAAATTGGCTCGTGTGACCACGCCTAATATTTATACTTCCTCCTTTTATCTGTATTATGTTAACATTATAATTATGGAGGTATCAGTAGCCCTTATACCTCCAACAACAACAACAACAACAACAACAAACAGAAAAAATAAAAAAAAGTAGCCCACTGAAGGAAGATTATAATAATATATATATATAGTCTTCAACCGAGCCCCTACATTATCTATCATCAATATCCATTTATGTAACCTACAAAATATAAATTGATGGTCTTTAGCGGCAACGTTCCCATGAGTAAAGGTAAATAATATAGAACTTAAAAAATATATATTGAATGGAGATGATAAGGGGGGACTACTGAAGAAATTATATAGGGGGGACTACTGAAGGAATTATATAGGGGGGTCTACTGAAGGAATTATATAGGGGGGTCTACTGAAGGAATTATATAAGGGAGGGGACTACTGAAGGAATTATATAAGGGGGGACTACTGAAGGAATTATATAGGGGGGGACTACTGAAGGAATTATATAGGGGGGGACTACTGAAGGAATTATATAAGGGGGGACTACTGAAGGAATTATAAAAGGGGGACTACTGAAGGAATTATATAAGGGGGGATTAGTGAAGAAATTATATAATGGGACTACTGAAGGAATTATATAAGGGGGGACTACTGAAGGAATTATAAAAGGGGGGACTACTGAAGGAATTATATAGGGGGGGACTACTGAAGCTTCGAACCCCCTGAAAGAAAAATATAAAGGGAATACTACCGTACTGAAGGAACATTGATAAAGGGGGGGGAGGGGTGGCTACTGATGAAATATAGGGGACGAGGTACAGTCACGAGCACTAATAAGTATTCAGGTATGCTTGCTTCGAATACCTATAGAGAGACAGTAAATAAATGCACAATAAGACCTCCATTAGAATGACTTCGTTGGTGAATTGGTGGACTGTTCAAAGCTTCAACAAACCAAAAGCTGTATACTTATTAGTGCTCGTGACTGTACTGTACATAGCTTCCAACCCACACGACGAGGTAACAACACCAAGAGGGCGGCATGTATGTACACACAACAAAAACAAAAAAACTATGGTTACACCCTCTGCGCGATACAAAATGACACCACGAATGAAGGTTTTTGATAACAGATGCGGCCGCAACATACTGTACAGTCGGCGGCAAAAGTCCTGTCGCCTCACTTGCTTCACCGAGCCACGCGATGTTCATAGACTCGAGATTATTAATTAAGTGCAGAAAACGTGCGTATTTTTCGAGTCTAAAACACTGTGTGTCTCGGTGAAGCAGGTGAGGCGACAGGACTTCTGCCGCCGACTGTACATACGCAGGGATACCAATGTGAGAAGGCTGTTATAAAAAAACCCTTCATTCGTGGTGTCATTTTGTATCGCGCAGAGGGTGTAACCAATAGTTTTTTTTTGTGTGTACACTCGCAATCCAAAATTTGTATCCAGGTCTTTTTGAAGTTTCGAATCTTTTGAAATACGAGTGAACCAATTACAACGTTTATCCTGTTTCATATTTGCTTGAGCTTGCTTAATTAATACTAGCTCGATCAGGCTATTCGAAGCAAGCCTGGATACATATTTTGGATTGCGAGTGTACAGTCGTGGACAATAATATTAATAATCCACTTTGGTGTGATTCATGTAAGTATTTGACAGCTTTAATTTGTTCGTTAATTTGTTCCCAGTAAGTAAGTTTAGCAGCAACATCTTCTAATTTACTACAATCATCTACTCACCATTCAAAACAATAACAACATCTTATGAAAACGTGAAGATATTAGTCAGCAGTGTGTTTGAAGTTTACATATGTGTACTGAAATTTATGTCCACGTCGGTACACAGTGAAGTAAGAGGCATGATAAGCGTGGGAAGATGTGGTCCTGTCGCGGCCTGTGTGTGTGTGTGTGTGTGTGTATGTCCTGACTCTTCTGTATACTGTTGTGTGTGTGTGTATGTCCTGACTCTTCTGTATACTGCTGTGTGTGTGTGTGTGTGTATGTCCTGACTCTTCTGTATACTGCTGTGTGTGTGTGTGTGTGTGTGTGTGTGTATGTCCTGACTCTTCTGTATACTGCTGTGTGTGTGTGTGTGTGTATGTCCTGACTCTTCTGTATACTGCTGTGTGTGTGTGTGTGTGTATGTCCTGACTCTTCTGTATACTGCTGTGTGTGTGTGTGTGTGTGTGTGCTCTCCCTAATCTGTATACTGCTGTGTGTGTGTGTGTGTGTGTGCTCTCCCTAATCTGTATACTGCTGTGTGTGTGTGTGTGTGTGTGCTCTCCCTAATCTGTATACAGCTGTGTGTGTGTGTGTGTGTGTGTGCTCTCCCTCATCTGTATACTGCTGTGTGTGTGTGCGTGCTCTCCCTATCTATCTATCTATCTATGTGTGCTCTCCCTCATCTGTATACAGCTTTGTGTGTGTGTGTGTGTGCTCTCCCTCATCTGTATACAGCTGTGTGTGTGTGTTGGCCTCCCACTACTGTATATACTGTTGTGTGTGTGTGTGTGTGTGTGTGTAAGGCAGCAGCAACAGGTGGTGATAACGACATAACGTGGCAGGTAGGCAGGTGGTCGGTCGGTCATGGGAGGGGAGGAGATACAGGGTGGGGAAGAGAACACACACACACACACACACACACACACACACACCAGGAGCTGAAAAACACCTTCATTGATCTACCTACACACTTATAAATATTGATGGATTAATAAATACTTTACACTTGTATGTATTGAGATATGAGATAGCTTACAATAAATCTAAGGGGAGTTTCTCTTATTGGTGAATTGGAAGGTCTGTGATTCCTCCAAATTATATCATGAAACAGGACCAGATTAACAAAAGTAATGGTGGTGTGTTGTGTGAAATAGTTAGGAGGAATCAGTAGCTCTCCAATCTACCAACAAGAAAATCTCCCCTTATGGATACTGTCAAATAGTTGAAGAAATTAAAAGCACCCAATTTCTCCAAAGCTTTTCACAAAATATCCGTCACCTATATATTCTGAACGAATCTCTTTCCTATTGGTATAGTTTGCAGGAACTTGAAGCCTGTAGAGTTTTCATAACAGCTAATTAAATATCCAGGCAGATTCACAAACGCCTGACTATAGGATATACCCTCGGGAAAAACACCATGAAAAATGACGTGTTCTTGAATAATAAACCCATAAAGTCTGGCAACACTTATTTTTTTTTCCAATTTTAGGGGATTGTACAGTGTTGGTAAATCTGGAGCACCTGCAAGATTACTCCAAATTATTCCAAGCAACAGGAATCACCAATTTATTTTGTTAAGCTGGTCCTGTTTCCTGACACACTTTGGATAAATCAAGACAAATTCAAATTCAAACAGTTTATTAGCCACATATACATTATAACATTTGGTTATATCAAAGAATAAAGCTAACATGGCTGGACCCGTTAAATGTGTACATTTTTGACAGGCCCCTAGTAGCAAAACCTAAATATTACTAGACACTCTAATGTATCAAATGTTCCTCCTGATTTTCCCACTTATACCCAGAGAGACGACTCCTTTCCACTTTGCTTTCATCATATTCAGCTTTTCTTAGTAATTAGATTTCTCAAGCCAGACATATACACCCTTTAAGTTTAACTCGTGAAAACTCCATTTTGCTGCCCTCTCTCTCTCTCTCTCTCTCTCTCTCTCTCTCTGAGTGTGTGTGTGTTTACTCTACTTTGTAAGAACACACACACTCTCTCTCTCTCTCTCTCTCTCTCTCTCTCTCTCTCTCTGTGTGTGTGTGTGTGTGTGTGTGTGTGTGTGTGTATTTACATTTTGTTAGAATTCCACCTCTCTCTCTCTCTCTCTCTCTCTCTCTCTCTCTCTCTCTCTCTCTCTGTGTGTGTGTGTGTGTGTGTGTGTGTGTGTGTGTGTTTACATTTTGTTAGAATTCAACCTCTCTCTCTCTCTCTCTCTCTCTCTCTCTCTCTCTCTCTCTGTGTGTGTGTAGATAAGCAGCAAGGTATAGCATGGAATCCGTTGATGTTGTCCATGTACCTGGTGGCCTCAGGCTGGGGACCGGAAAGTTGCTTCATCTAATAATGGAAGGTGAGTGGGGTAAGGTAAGGAAGGTCTGTCTGGTTTGCCTTCCCGTAACACCACATAATGTACATCCAATGTATCTAGTTATTAGGGTAAACTTATATTCAATCCAGCCATAAGACCCCACAAATTTAAGTCCAGTGTTGTTGTTGATGTTGTTGATGTTTTTCCGGGGCAGAATGGCCTCCTGCCCCACAGACCCCCGGTACGCTCTGGTCGCAGTGACAAAATAAATTAAAATAAAGGAGGGGCTGGGCCTATATGCCTGGGCTACCGAAGCATATCCCAGAGAGATGGGACCAGAGCTTACTGGACCAGGGAGTCTGGAGGCCTCCGACCACCAGGGAGATTGGGGGGAAGGTCTTTGATCCCACAGCCAGTGCTGTGGGCTCAAGTCCACGTTACCACAAGAGCTACAAGTGGGGCCGCACCTTCCATGAGACCCGTCCTGAAGGGATCATAAAGGGGGAGGGAGTTTAGACTGCTGCATGCAAAGGGATAATGCACCCCTGTGTGCTGGCGGTCCACACAGCAGAAAAAAAAGAGCCTCTGGTTGCAGTAGGCTACACCTCAAGTGGATTTTTAATCTATGTGGGCAGATCTCGTCAAATCTACTAAAAAGTGACCAGATCCTGCAACAATCTTTATTCTAGCCCTGTGGGGGATGGCTAGTATTCACAGAGAATAAAGTCAGCCCCCCTGGGCAATTAAATCCAGTGTATCTATCTATAGTTATAAGACCAAGTTTATATCCAATTTAGCCATAACACCACACATGTCTAAATCCAGTGTAGCTAAAAGATCAAATTTGTATATACAATTCAACCATAATATAGCATAAGTGGAAATCCAGTGTGTCTAGTTATAAGGCTAAATTGACTTCCAATCCATTCACAAGACTAATATTTATGTAATTCCAATGTACTGTAGCTTTATTAAAGGTCAAATTTCCATCCAATTAAACTGCACATCCAATCATTACCATATAAATGTAAAACCAGTGTAGCTAAAAGATCAAATTTATATACAATCTAACCATAACAACAAACATAATGAAAATCTGGTGTATCTAGTTATAAGGTTAATTGCATTTATATCCAGTCTGGCCATAACTTAATATTTTTTGTTATCTTTTTTTTTTCATATCTTTCGTTAGGTATCTTCTCTTTGACATGTAAAATCGCTTGGAGTTAGTTCGAGTAAAAACGTTATCCCTTTGACTATCAATGATTCCTTTGCAATTAAGGGGGAAATTTTGTGTTGATAAATCTGGAGCAACTGAATCCTGCAAACTATTCCAAGCAACAGAACACCATTATTTTTGTTAATCTGATACTGTTTCCTGGCTGGCGTACTTTGGAGGAATCAAGGCACTCCAATGTAACAAGAGTGAATTATCCCCTTAAATCAACAGTCATTCATGGGTTTGTGGGTGTGTGAGTGTCATTACAATTCTTGGACTGTAAATATCAACAGTCATTAAGGAAATAACATGACGTGGGTAAATACATTGATGACCTACAGAACGCTACAAAAAGGGTCAGCAAACATTAGTAGAAAAAGGTAGGTTTGTTTTGTAGCATAGTTTGGGACATTGGAGGACTCAGTAAGCCTTCCTTCCTAATGAAAGTAATGTAAGTAATGGGTCTTATAATAGTTTAGTCATGTATTTCTTTTCGTGCCATCAAACCTAAATTAAAGTCAGCAGGGAAATTAATTATTTTTATTTGTTATATATGAGTGAGACGGGAATCCAGTACACACACACACACAGAGAGAGAGAGAGAGAGAGAGAGAGAGAGAGAGAGAGAGAATGTCATGGCAGCGATGGTGGAGTCTGAAAAAAAAAAAAAAACGGTGAATAGGAAAGAGAAAGTGGAAGGAAAGACGAAGGAAGAGGAGGGGAAGTGGAGAAGTCGACATACAGGTGGAGAGAGAGAAAAAAAAATACTGATAAATGATGGGTGGAGGCAGTAAGCCACTATAAACAAAGACTGGGGCAACTTTTTACACTATAATTTGACCCCCCTCTCCCCCTTAAAAAAAAAAAAAAAAAAAAAAAAAAAAATGCGCTTTCTGTGTGTGTGTGTGTTTTTTTTTTTAGTAGAGCGAAAGAAACACTAAACTTAGATTCGAATATAAACTGACTGCTGCTATATCAATCAAGGGAGTAGTACTTTTTTAATGGGCAAATTCGAGGGCTACTAAATTCTGCAAACTGTTCTCGGAAACAGACCACTGAAGGATACTTATCAAGAAAGGAGGACCTGTTTTCTGTCGAAGTTTGGTGCCGTTTGGAGGGTTAACTCGACTCCAAGTCACTCAAAATATATTAATTAATTCCTTGGCTTAACTCATAAACAACGTTTTTTCTTACTTTGATAATAGTTATGGTTGGACTAACACCAGACGATATAATAATAATAATAATAATAATAATAAAAAGATGAAAACAAATAAAAGATTTGGCTGAAGAGAAAATAGAATGGAAAAGACGAGATGAAAGAAAATATGAGGTGGAATCCAGCTGTGGAAAAAAAAAAATGATGATAGAGTGAAAGGAGCAAAGTGTAAGGTGTTAGAGGCGAGAAGGAGGAGGAGGAGGAGGTGGTGGATGGAAGGAAGAGAATGGTTGGAAAGTGAAGGGAACAAAAAATACCAACCCGATGGATGAAGTGAAGTGGATGGAATCAGTAGCAGGTGAAAAAAACAAAAAAAACATACAACTGGTGAGTGAATGAAGAGACATGTTGAGTAGTAGAGGTGAAAGGAAAGAATGAATGGCGACAGTGGAAGAATTATTATTATTGTTGTTGTTGAAAGTAAGTGAGGGGCTTGAGTCCAAAGGAAAGGAGATGAGGGTGGAGATATTATGAGGTACAGATAGAGATGGAAATGAGGGAGGGAGGGAGGGAGGGTTGAGGTGAAGATAAGCCTGGGTTTAAAAGTGGAGGTCAGGATGCAGAAGAAGGTGGAGACTAAACCCGAGTCAAGAAAGATGCTTCACATACACACACACACACACACACCATGCAAGTATACATAGGTCACACACACACATACAGTATATACAGACATACACACAAATTTATATACCAGGCAAGTAAGTATACATGGGTCACATACATATACATATACACGAGGCAAGTAGTACAGGAGGGGTCAGGGTGCATGGTGACTGCTGACTCCACCCACACACACACACACTTTGAGATCAGGAAGAGAGAGAGCCCATGCAGTTGGATGACACACCCTTCCCCTCCGACCCCCAACATTCTGCTGCAGCATCACCCTTCATGATAGGCTAGTACAGTGTGTGTATGTATGTAGGTACCGGTATTTATATTATGTTTTTGTATGTATGGATGTGATTATGTATGGATGTGATTGTGTATGTATATATGGATGTTTTTACATATGTATGGATGTGTTTGTAATCTACTGTATGTCCCGTATCACTATCCATCTCCCATACCTGTTTGTTGGTCGGTCGGCTGATGTCTTCCAGTTCGTTTCATAACCATCCCATTCGTTCCTCTACTCTTCACTCATACCTGTCCCGTTTACCTGATGTCTGGCCCGTGAACCCAACAAAGATTTTGTCCACAATTCTCCTTCGTGATAACTGTACTCGACAACCAGGAAGAGGCGTGGGCATCACAGAACACCTCGACCTCAACTTGTGGGGCTGTTTGTCATTACTCCAACGGCACCAAATGTAACTCATCTCTTCCCAAACCCATAACAAGATATCGTATGTGTAAAGTTTTCATGGGGCGGACTCTCCAAAATATATGTACAGCCACAATCAAATAACCAACGACACTTTCCTTCCATCGTGCAAATAAATCAGTATCATTTCAAAATATAATCATACAACACCTTATGTCAACTCGACCCCCTCAATTATAATTATGAGCTGCTGCAAAATAATACACGTGTTGTTCTTTATTACCAAGATATTTACTGCGATGGAAGGAAAGTGTCGGTGGACATTTGATTGTGGCTGTACCACAGAAACCTATCTCTATCTTTCATATATTCTCACAACCCATCCTGTTTGTGTCTGCGTGGTAGGCGAGTATCAATGCAGGGACCCGTAAAGAAGTCAGAGAGTGCAAGGATTTCTTAGCTGTAATAGTCCCTAGTATATCTCCAGATCCATCAAAAAATATAATGACAGCTTCGTTGTAAATAGGTAAAAAAAAAACCTCAAGTACAGTAATCATCACAAATGTAGGCTATAGCACACAATTTCTTACCTCATGAAGGATAGAAGTGTCAAGGAGGTTCAGTGAAAAGTTATGTGCTGATGGTGGCAACGGGACAGTCAGGTGGGAGAACAGGTACCCACACAAAAATATTTAAGAACTGGAAATTATGAATCCGAGGAAACAGCAAGATATCTTTGTCAGCTTGCACTAAGCGCTCGTGCGCACACACACACACACACACAGAGAGAATTTTCAAGAATGCAGGATGAAACTGATCCTGATAATGTGAATGCAATGTTTAGATCTGTCAGGGAAACATTGTAAAGAAGCCTTGTATTGCTGACTGCAGTGTTTGTTTATTCTATTTTTTTGTTATGGAGAGCAATGTATTTCACAACATACCATAAACCTGATATTCTGCCAACCAACCCACAACCACCCGTATTAAAAGACCAAGGACAACCTAATAGTCTTAATTGGCTGTATTTTGATGGAAATATGGAAATGCAATTTCATGACCTAGTCCATACAGCCTATTGGGCTTATGAGGGTGTTATCCCTCTTTACAAGGTTTTCCTGCATTTAAGAATACCAAACCCTGGCCTGTTGACCCCCCCCCCCCCTAATTCTATAATAAATGGAGAAGACAGGAGATAATGGTTCTTACTAAAATAAAACAATATCTTGGCGAGAAAGCCAAGAATACTTGCAACATAATGCCCATAACAATGTACTGATCTTGAAAGTTGGGTTACTGTAGATGGGATGCAGCTCCAATATCTCATATGAAGGTGGCTCAAATAGGGCGAAAATATTGTCGCTTCACCAAGTAATCTTTAATATTTTTGTTACGTGACCAGTTTTCAAGACATATTTGGGTCAGAATAGGGCAGTTTACATAACCTGACGGATACAAAACTTAGGTAAATTTGGCATTAAATTAGGCAAGAGGCAAGAACACTACTATTGCACCAACCCAGAGTATTAAGGTTACCACCCATAATTCTTCACCATCGCTGCAGATCAAATGTCAAAACTACACATATATCTTCAGATGTCATTACTACCCAAATATAGTTATTTACCTTCGCTTCAGATCAGATCTGTTAGGGCGGGGACTTCCCAACCCAAACATTTTAACTACTACTGACATGGGCAATGGGTGCTGGGGAGACTGCCTATCCGTCCTCATCTTCATCTCCGCCTCTGAGACAAACCCCAGGACCTCTCGGTTTGAAAGGCTAGCACTTAACCACTATGATGCTACAGGGACACCCCAGGAGGATATTACCTATTTCAATCATTTTGTTTCTGATCATGAGCTAACTAGGTGCAGTTGCCTCCACTAGTAACGAGCACAGCATCTAGTGGGTTTGGCGAAGTGTGGCACCACTGTGTTTGTTTACACGTAATAATATTTAATGAATGGACAGAACTCAATCCTGTTATGGTATTCATAACAGGAAAACAAACACTGTATATTTTGCCAAACCCACTTAATGCTGTGCTCATTACTAGTGGAGGCAACTGTACCAAATGAGAACTTTACCCATGCACCAACCAGTGAACTAATGAAGAAAGTTCAATGCTTAAGTCATGGGAGTTGATCCTGAATTTATATCATATGGCAAGTGGCAGCCAAACTCTCACACAATATATGGCACAGATGAAGCAGCACTTACCTGTACCATATTTTTCACACAAAACATACTTGCAGTTTTATTTATGACAATGCTGAACATAATCATCGCCTATGTCATACCTCCTAACAGGACAATTGGTTGATTATCATATCTCCTTATCATAATAATGATTAACACCCTAAATAATATCCACATTCCATTTTATAATATTAGCTGCTACCTTTTACTACACATAGTATTATCACACACTTATAAACACAATAATCACAATGCAGTAATAAAATATATCTATGAATTTATTTTCTCCCTAGCCTAATAAGACATGAAAGTGACTTAGCATAGGGAAATTGCGTCTGCATCGCCCACCATCCTTGTGATGATGCAGTTAGCCTCATATCTCCTACGATACAGGAGGGGGAGTGAGGGTTGGGACCCTGCACTCTGACAATGATCCCACCAAGGGCTCAAATAGCCTTGGAACTGGACCCCTTGCCTGTCAGGGGTCCTGCACTGGTGCTAGAGCCTCCCTACCCCACTCCTTGAAAAGGGAAATGGGGTGCAGTATTGATAATGATGATGATACAATAGGGAAGATGAAGTCACTAAAATATATTCAAAAGTTTAATTCAGCAGAGCAGGCCTTATTTAGTCAAAAGGCACATGGAAGAAGAACCAAAGGCAATTTCCATAGGTATACACACACACCATACTTACCATGATAATAATACTGCAAAAAGTGACACAGTACAAGAGATTCTACCACCCAGAGAGGTCAATGGCTGTAAAACAAATAAAATCAATTAACTAATAATACCTGTGATGGTATAGTAGCTGCAGATACAGTTGGGTCAGTGAAGTTATCTTGCCATCACTATATGGATGGGCTTGCTTAACTGTCATGTGTATCATATGCTATCAAAGTGCAACATTTTCTGATTCTGGAAATGAAGTGTCTCTCCATATCCTTATTTTCCTTCCTCCCTCCTTAACTCCTTCCCTTCTATCTTCCTCCCTATGACCTTTCTTCCTCAGCATAATGTTCCTTTTAAAGCCCCTAAACTCCAAGGTGGGAGGAGGTAAGGGCAGGGAGGAAGGCAGAGAGGGTGCAAAAAGTGAGATACATAGTATACTTTTCCATGACTTAGATCTTTAACATTTCATACATGTATAAAATGTATTCCAAATGTATGGTGGTCGACCATCTCTGTAATGGATGTTGCAATTCTTGAGAGATGAGCCAGAGTATGTTGAAGGCTAAAGTAGTAGAGTGTATTAGATATAAACTGTGTACAGTACTTAAGATCTTACTACTCTATCTATATTTTGTGTCACAGCTTGATGGAATCCATAGCCTCCAATTCATCGACATCCTCCATTAGTGAATTAAACAATGTATGTACAGTCAACATCAACAGTTCACCAAAAACGATGTGACATCTCTGTCTGATAACTATCTGATTATTTGAGGCCATCATCAATGCTAAAAACCAAAAAATGTGGATAAGGGAACAGTGAAAACGGGAGGGAAAGAATGGAAGGATGGTTGCCTTATAACAATAATAGCACCTTCTATTGACAGGTATCTACGCTACAGTATAAGTACTTCTCTAAAAATGTCAAAATTGCATCCCTTCCCATATAAGTATCCAAATATTAAACCATATAATTCCAAATACAGAGATGTGACAATCCATGACCTCCAACATTTACATTGATATATCACTGTAAAAGCTTAGAAGACACACCACACTTAATTATTTTCTCCGTAACATTATAATCAATTGATATGCATACAGTACTTAAATATGGCAGCAGTGGGAAGATAGATCAACAATATAAGAAGCAAAGAATGCCAATCTGATGCAAGGAAAACAATAATAATATAGTATAACGTCTACTCTGTATCCATCAGGCCAACATCCCATTTGTAGGGTTCAAATATGTGCCAAGATCCTATAATCAAAAGATTCACGTATAGTACAGCTTATATCCTAAATTCATGTCAAGCTTACTTTTATAATTTCATGCTTTAATACAATTTGATTGTAAAACTCAGAGTATAAGTTTTATAATAACCTTTTGAAGGCACTCATGATGTTTATGGAGATACCAGCTTAGACTACTGATAGCAGATCACCTGGCTTTTATAATGTAGTTGGCTATATCTATACAGGATATCACAGAAGGATAGGAAAATAATTTTGGCATAACACTCCTAAGACTGAAGTGTTCTTTGAAAATTTGTTCAGTATATAACAGTAACCGAGTCATAATTACATCACTGAAATGTAAACTGAAAGCAGACAGGGACATGTCTCACTGTACAACTTCACAACTACTGCAAACTGGACACACATTACCAATTTTGAACCCTGACTTTTGAGATAACCCTGCAAATACTTCTTATATATTGGAACAGATGTTGTCTGCAATGTGGAGGCTACCAATTCTAAACAATCATGTACAAAACAGACCTCCAGTTCTGGGGATGTCTATTTTTTGGCATAGCTAAGAGTAAATAATATCTGTCATATCACCAACAAAATCATACCCCAAAAAAAACATCACAAACAAGGTATGTGATCACAGAAATCAGTCACAGTCATTCAGAGTTCATCCTTAATGTTGTGTGATCCAGGATTAACCAATCGACCAGCGAAGAGCACCAGCCCGGACTGAGCGTCACGGATGTAGAAAAGGAATGGATGGTTGGCAATGAAAGTCGTGGGCAGTGATCTTTTCATCATCACAACACCTGGGGGGAGAAACATTGATGAAAAGTACACTGAAGTACGGGGGACAAAGAAGAAATATAACAAGATAGACCAGAAAAAATGGACAAGATTTAACAAGGAATTCATTCAATACATTCTAAGCAATATACCTTTGGAAAAGCTTATTATGTTTGTTACAGTCACTGAGTTAAAAATACTGAAGATCAACAGGCACTAAGAATCCTGTCTCTGTTAGTCAATAACTGAATCTCAATAAGCACTGCAAATTAGACCTTTAGATGAACATATTTTTGCCAAGAAAGTGCTGAGTGGGAGGCGGTGGTAGAGTGGATAAAATGACGAACTGCGAATTGCAAGGGCCCGGGTTTGAGTCCATGAGAAACGTCTGGGATTTTTCAGAGGTGATCTGATGGGTCCAGCTGTTCGTCAATTATCCTGGCTACGCTGACACATCAAGAAAATACCCCCTATATCGTGTGGATAGTGAGGTGTATAAATAAGGTGTGGTCATCTAGTAAGATAGAAGAGAAGCTACGGTACCAACATCACCACGAAGCTCCACTGTCTCATCTGGTGTGACATCCAATAATCTCGGGGCCTCACAAGAATCACGGGTTACTGACAGCCTACAGTCCCGAGGTTGAGGTATAGAAAAAAAAAAAAAACTAAACAATTTCTGAAACCTTACACATTACTCCTGTAGCATCTTTTATAATATACAGTTATATGTACACTAGCCTCCAAGTGTACTGTTCCCCCTTCTATATTTTACAGACTCATGTGGCAGGAAACCTAACAATATCAGAAGAGAAAAAATGGAGTTGATGAATAATAAGGAAACTCATATTACTCAGCTCAGTCAAAGCTCCTTAAAAATAAAAGAAAAATACATGCAAATAAGCCACTGAAACAGGAATGTAGGTAACAAACAATACATCTGGATACTACTATGCAGGTTCAATGCCACAACACAAAATTAAAACAGTATCTACTCAGTATCATAAAGTCTTGTAAAAAGAAATCCTAGTAAAAACAGTGTATACTGTAGTTCCAAACTGTACACAGTATATGTAGTTGGACTGTCCTGCAAAATTGTGCTGACTTTGGTAGAAAGTGTCAGTACTGTACCAACATCAAGGCACCCCTCTCCAGTATACACACAGCAAGGGATGTGTTGGGGGTGGGAGAGTGCATGTGGAAAGAGTTTTATGATGGAGTTGGTCTGGCTGGGCATGTGTGAAGGTCTGAAGCCAGTTGAACTCAAATACTGGAAATGAGCCCACTGACCACTAAGTCACCAGAGCTCTAGGTTTTCTACACACTACTATGAGGGCTTACTGTAGCTGTACTATAAGTTTATTGTACCTGCATTATTACAAGGGTTTACTGTACCTGTTGCTGCTGCAGCTTCGGTACCCTTCTCATTGACCTCCAAAAAGGCTTTATGTAGGACCTGAGACAGTTCACGGTTCACGGTTGTTCGATATAACAGACAAGTCACATGCAGACTCATCAAACAGGTCGCTCATACCCATCTGGAAAAGTAACCATTGCTAACGGACAGATTCATCAAACAGGTCACTCATACTCACCAGGAAAATTAATTTTTGGTATCAGACAGACTGATCAAGAGAAGGAAAGCAGGGATTAATGGAGAAGAATACAAACAGATACAATGAGTTTATAGAGGCAACATATCCAAGTGGCCGACCCATCACTGACATAAGTAAATATGGAGAGGTTCCTCTGTTTCAAGTTTATCATCACATAACATTATCCTGGGAATATGAAGATATAGATCTGCTGTACAAAGCATAAAAATAATTGGTAAGGCAGCGGTGTTATTATATTTGAACCTAAATAGTTTTCATCATATCATCAATCTTCTTGTCTTCAAGTTTTTACCACATATCACCATATTTTTCATTATGCTATTATATATATCCTAACCAATGAGGTTAGAGGTAAAGCAACAATAATGGCCAGCTGGTTTGTAACATGTAAGTACTGGATACAACAACTAACATTTCTTAAAGTTGCTGATAGTATTCAGTAACTCTAGTAATTACTGTACTAACTGATGTGCCCAAGGGAGAGTTTTTATTAAACCCCTGCAGATTCCAAGAAGCTGATCCTTTAGGACCTTCAGTGTGGCCTTCTTTTTGATGTTGTGAAGCTCACACATTACATCTATTATAACACAGGATATATTTAAAGTGAAATTGATCTGCTCAAAATTGTAATGAATTAAACCTTAGTACAATTGAAGGTCTCAAATAAAATTTTTATAACCCACAAACCTCTGCATTCTTCATGTTTCCACAGTGTAAGAGTATCAATTAGGACTATACTGTATTCTACAGTTATACATATCACTGAAAAAAGTACTATATTATACCTGAAATTTATAAATAGAGTTTTACAAAGAGGCCTTCATATTTCCAAAATCATTCCACATTTCAAACATAATCTATTACACAACCATTTTGATTTAAGTGATTCACTTGTAGAATTAAGCTTCTCAGACATAAGGATGGGTATGACTTACATCTCTGAGGGGTCCAACTAAGTTCAGGGACTCCTCCAGTTTGAACTTGGGTATGGACACCAGAATCTTATCCCTGCCCATGTTTCTGTCCAAACCGTTGAGGAAATCTGTCAGTGCTAGGAGTTGATGGACACGGGTGGAATGGATTGAGAATAGTATGGATGACTGGAAAGATTGGGATGGTAAAGTATGCGTGGGTGTGTGCTTATGCACCAGTGAATGAAAAGAGTAGGACGGGGAGAGAGTTGAGAGTGTTTTGGGAGGAGTTGAATGCATGTCTGAGAGGGATTGATAATGGAAGGAGAGTGGTGATGATGGGAGACATGAATGGAAAGGTGGGAGGTGAGGAAATTGGGAAGTATTGTGGGTAAATGGGGGGTAGAAGGAACAAATGAGAATGGTAAGTATCTGGTGGATGTCTGTGCTGAGAGGGGGTTGTTCTTGGCGAACACCTTTCAGCACAAGATGATCCACAGGTATACATGGAGGAGAAGGGATGAGAGAGGAGAGCAAAAGAGTTTGATTGATTATGTGGCAGTGGTTGTGTTATGTCACCATGGCTGTTCAATATATATATGGATGGTTGTATGAGAGAGATGAAAGACAAAGTGAATGTCCTAGGGGTGAAATTGAGGCTGAATGAAGCAAATTGGTCCTTGGTGGCAAGTTTATTTGCGGATGACACTGTGTTGATGGCTGAGAGTGGAAGGGAATTACAGAGGGTGGTGGATGAGTTCCAGTCCGTGTGTAAGCGAAGAAAACTGAAGGTGAATGTTGGTAAGAGTAAAGTGATGGTATTTGAGAGGACCAAAACAGAAGTAATTGACCTTGCTACACCCTATAGAGTGGCTGTACCAACTGGGACGGAATGTGAGATAACTATAGGGGGTGAGAGGATGGAGGAGGTGAGGGAATTCAAGTATCTGGGAACAGTTCTGTGTAAACATGGAAGTATGGAAGGAGAAACTAGGGAGAGAGCAATGAGGGGTAGACAGGTCATAGGTGCACTGGGGAGGATTATGAAGGGGAGAAGTGTGAGTATGGAAGTGAAAAAGAGACTGAGAAATAGTATAATCCTGCCAACACTGACATATGCGTCGGAGATATGGACATGGAGTAGGGCTCATCAGTCGAGAATAGGTGCTGTGGAAATGAGTTACTTGAGAGGAGCATGTGGACTTACTAGGTGGGATGGAGAAAGTAATGAGAGTGTGTATGAGAGATGTGGTATGAGTGAGAAGGCAATTGGTATTGAGTGTGGAGTGGTTGAGAGAGTGAAGCGTAATACACTGATATGGTTTGGACATGTAGAGAGAATGCAAAGTGTGGAGTTTGTAAAGAAGGTGTACGATAGTGAATTTGTGGGACCTGGTGTGAGAGGTAGACCTCCGGTTAGATGGCAGAACAGAGTGGAAGAGTATGTGAGAGAGAGAAGTGTGAGGGGGGGAGGGGGGATGGAGAAAGTGAGGAGGGAGTGCTGGAACAGGGAAAACTGGAGACTCTTCTGCCATAGCTAGTTTGGCCTCCACACAACCCAGACCCTCCCGACTGGTAGGCAGCACCAAAACCATACTTAGTCTTGATCCCCGGGAATTGATTGATTGATTGGAAGGAGGACAATAATGACAGCACAACATTTAAGATCATATGCTACTGGAGGAGATAGAGAGGAGGGATATCAGGTGTTGAAGGAAAAACAAGGAAAGGAGGTACAGATGAAGACATGAAAGGAGATTAACTTGATCCTTACAATACCATATAGTAATGCAAAGAACAAATACCAGGTATTTGATACTAGCACATGACCAAAAATTTGAAAAATAAACGAAGAGGCGGTGGCAGAGTGGATAGAGAGACGGATTGCAAATGTTAAGGACCCGGGTTCGAATCCACGAGAAAACGTCTGGGATTTTTCTGAGGTGAAGTGGGTCCAGCTGTTCGTCAATTATCCTGGCTACGCCGACACGTCAAGAAAATACCCCCTACATCGTCGTCAACTCACAACATAGAAGATGCCAGACCATATTCCAAGATGCTGTGAGTGACGGTGTAGCTGCTCTCCCCTGATAGTGACGTGTATAAATAAGGTGTCTACATCTAGTGGGACAGAAGAGAAGCTACGGTACCAACATCACCACAAAGCTCCACTGTCTCATCTGGTGTGACACCCAATAATCTCGGGGCCTCGCAAGAGTCACGGGCTACTGATAGCCTACAGTCCCGAGGTTGAGGTATAAAAAAAAAAAAAAAAAAAAAAAAAAAAAAAAAAAATTGAATTAAAAAAGAGCATAACAAAGAAGTGAGTAAACTTACGCATAGATTTACTGAAGTGGATAGTGGTAACAAGGATAATTGGGGTTAAGGTATGACAATGGAATGGACAGTGTACATTTATGCACATAAATAGGATACACAACACAATTATAAAAGGTTAAATGAGGCCAAGATGACATATGTCGGTAGACGCACAACTGGGAAACATAGAAATGTGACACATACTGCTAACACAAACACATAAATAACCCCCCAAATAAAAAGCAGTATAAATACAGTACATACTAGAGAAGACAGTGAGGGGTGGCTCAATTTAGGGGGATAAAGCAACAATTATACACACAAAGTACTATCTTCTGGTCTGGAAGTAAAGCTGGTAACACTCATTTTGCTGTTTCACTAAATGTATCATAAACATCCAACTACTCCTCTATACAGCCTTTTTTAATACATCTTAAGTAAGTCTATGAAAAGGTTCCATGTTTGTAACCCTTCTTAGCAAGAGATGCAATAGCTTTTTTATGAAGACTCACTGAATACAAAGACTGACAACAAAAATCAAAGTTACATTATCTCACCTACTCTACAGCCTAATATCTAAAAACTATTTTGCTTTATTAAAACTACAATACTACACGTCTTTGGCTTTCTTTCCCAATATCCTTGAGGTATAAGGGTTCAAGGATATAGCTATGTATGTATCACCAGAGCAAATACAGTACTTATTTCTTCAACAAGTCACAATTAACCATCAAATTGCATCTCTACAGAATTCCCATTGTTTGGCACAGTAGTGCAGTACTGTATTAGATTTTAAAAGAACTCTACACTAGTCATCAGCTAACTTATTCCCAATATCAAGAGATTGAAGCCTTATCTACTTTTGTAAATGCTCCAACCAATATAATATCTCTTCAGCCATGTCTTACCTGGTAGTCCATGGCAAGCAATGAAGCTCCAAGTTGCTCTGAGTAAGCAAAACGAAAGTTTTCAAAACTGTGCATCATGGGAGTCTTGATGCTTTCCTTTTCAGAGATCCAAAAATCTCCCACAGTTGTAGATGCCTCCTTAAACTGGCTCTCCCATAATCCCTTGAAATACACAGCATTCACCAGCACCATCCTTGTCTTGCTGTTCACAACACCTGTGGAATTGGTAGCTTGGACAATGACAGTTGAAGAAATATGAGTATGACATGCAAATATCTTTCCTGAAATGGTTGAGAAAAAAAATCTAAATGAACCGAAAGAACCTACTCAGTAGCTACCTGATCATTATACCAGAACTATGGTACCATAATTCTGTCTAATACTGTACAGCATATATTTAACTCCTGCCATTTGCTGTATAATATTATGTATATGTGTTCATGTCCCCCTCTACTGGCCACAACTTTTCCATTTTCATGATGAAATTTTACACAAATCTGCCCATGTACCCAAAATATGTAACAGGCATACTGAAAATCGGATACTGTATACAGTATATATACACACTCAGTACTGTATCTGTTATAATTAAAGGCTACTCCTTGTATGTATGTATGCAGAGTAGAGATGTATCAGGTGTCAAAATTTAGAAATCCGCAGATAAGAATAGGAAACCTACATAATTTGCAGATGCGGATATCAATTTCTTAAAAATAAAAAACCAGATGTAAGAACATAACATCCTCTCGGCTTCAGATGTAGATGTTTCCAAGATACTAGATGAAATACTACATATAACAAAATAGCAGCTACTCTTATGACACAGTGCTCCATAATAGCATACACAGTTACAAACATTCGTACATACTACCTACACACACATTCGTATATACTACCCACACACACATACATACATAGGCCTATGTATTTACACACACATACATTCATGCATATTATATAGAAACAGGAATACATCCTCCCCCATCCACATATACATTCTCCCTCTTACACATTCTCATCTTCTCTCTACCTTAGTACAGTTGTGCAAGAAGTTTCTTTACCCCCATGGAGTTCCTCTTACCCTAGCACACACCTTGGTCTAGTAATGGAAGAGAGTTATGAATGAATGATAGTAAAATATATACATTAATGACAAAAATGATTGGTAGATGAGTTGCTTGGAAACTTGAATCATAACGTAACAAAATGATTAAGCAAGAGAGCATTATGATCAAATAAAGAAACTCCCTTCTGCAATTATACCAATCAATATGCTTCCCTTCATAGTCATGTATACATAGTACTGTACTTGTAAAGATGTTTACATGCATTATGTGTATTTGTATGCATTCTATACATACACAAATTCATTCCAATGCTCTCTCTCTCTATTGTACAGTAGCCTATACACCTACGATCCTACACCATTCTTTATAATTACTCAGCTTATATCTAACAAGTTTATATGGGAAAAATGTTGCTGTATAAACAAAAGATGTGTAATGAAAGGGTCTAGTTTATCTAATGAAGCTGAACTTTAGGTAAAAAAATAGTAGGCTGCATAATCATTACTTCAATTTTTCTCCTCCTTGATCCACTCCTAAATCCATGACCCATATAAACTCTGAACAGAGTTTATTAAATCATGTAAAACTGAAAAAAATAATGAATGCAATATCTTCCATATCCTCTTTGTCTGTATAATTCATCACAAATGCAGATGTGGATGTTAAAAATTATGCAGATGTTTCGTGGAAGCGGATAACTGATACATCTCTAATGAAAAGTAATACTTTTGGTTGGGAGAAACATGGTGGACTGGGACCGTAGACTCTCAAGTACCTTATTAGGTCAGTAGCAACCTGAAATAGCAGTGGCAAGCAAGCACTGAAATATGCAGTTCCCCTAAAATATGACTTTTTATTGAAAACGGTGGAATACGGGGATTGTCCTATCTTTTTAATTAGCCTGGGCAATGTCAGATGCTTCTGATAGAAGGGTAATCGCTAAAAGGGTGGCCATCAACTAAGAAACTACAGTATTACAGTATCCATCTTTCTATCATTAATAGTGTAAATTCTTAATGTCTGAGCAAATACTTTTAACAAAATGATAATAACGAGTGTTGGAAATAGCTGGACAAAGTACTGACCTGGAGGAATTAAATCTTTTATACGAGAGTTAGTTTCTTGCTCAACCAGTGAGTTGATCTCCCTCAGCACAACATCACTGCTGCTGAAGTCCACTGTCTTAGATAAACTTAAGTACTGTTCATGCAGCAAAGTCAGGTAATCATTTGACACAGATAGCTTGTCAGAGATGTATGCTAAGTTTGCGGTACGGAGCTCAAAATCAGGAGACTCCCTCTGAAAGTAATAAGTTACAGCACTGAATACACAAAGATATTGCAATTAATATTGCACTAGTTGATTACCCCTAATCTGTTATCTAGCTATGTACTGCATTATATTTGTTGCAATTTGTCTTGATTTGAGAGAACCAGTGCCTTTTTGCAAGGTTAAAAGTAAGTGCATTACTTGTAACACCATTATTTATGGGGGCAGAAATGAGAACAAGATTGCATTTCTGTAATGTAAAATCAGTCAATAAAGCTGGTATCAATAACCACGACTAATTAAAAATTTTCACTATTATACCTTCATATCAGTGAGGAGATCATGGAAGGCATGGTGCAGGTCATGTGGGGTCACTACCAGACGGAGGGCTGAGTGCATCTGCTCCCGTGTCTTCCCTCCTGCCCCACCATACGTCATGGTCAGGGCCGCCATCACACTGAAGGGCGAGAAGAACAGATTCCCGGTGTTCCCTCGGGCAAGGGTCTGAAGGTTAAAAGGTGAATGTTAGGGAAGTACAGCATGCATACGAGTATTATCAAAAATTTTCCATTAAGAAAGGACTACAGTATTATGTAGCGAGGGAAGATAGATCTACTCAGGGTGTTCCTGTACTACCATTATGGGGATGGAAAATCAAGGAAATGCTTGGCTTCCTTTTTCTGTTCCAGATATTTGTTGATAATTACAATTTCTTTCATTTTTGCCTACTATCATAGGGTCAGATCCAGCTACACAATATACATACATCAGGGAAGCAATTACTTATGCCAGATGTAATTCTAAACATGAATCCTTGTCTTAACATCACAATTCATTAGGTAACTGGACAGTGAACTATTCCCCACAACCACACTTCCTGGGGCAAGAATGATATAGTCCCTTATCAAAACCTATTCAAATGATGCTTCTACCATGGCCAACCCCCCGATAGGATGCACCCAGGAGGGAGTGGGGCATTACTACTGTACTAAGAATGAATGAGTGGCAATTGGACTACAAAACATTTGGATGTCTTCAGTTAAGGTTTGTGTGTAAAATGAAATAATCCTTCTCTATTTAAAGTCTGCAGGTCTCATTCACGGGGTCAAAAGTTTGATGAGTCTCTTCCACTCTCCCACTTTAAAGGACAACAGGGTCTAATGAGCTTAGATGACAAAAGATGAACTAAAAATCAGTGATACTTCTAATAGTCTGATATACTGTACAGTGTATACAAAAAATAAATATGTACAGTATATCTGTAAGACAGAGATAAAGGACAGCAAGCATGAAGGAATAAGAAGGAGAGGAGAACAAATGGAAAAGAGGAAAGGCAGCAAGTCAGGTCCAAAGGAATGCCCAAACCCTTTAAATAATCTCCACATTCTGGCAGCCATTAAGGATGGGCGTGACATAAGATTTCAGGGACACTGTGTAAGTAAGTCAAAGAAGAGAAAAACATGAAAAAGAATGTTGCATAATATGCTATGACACTGTACCAAAGTGTGACACAATACAGCATTATGGGAAATACCGTACAGTATCATACTGGAAATATTGTAATATATAGATATAGCCATAGAAAATAAAGTATTATACAACATGCTTTGTTCAGGCCTTTGTAAAGTATGCTATTCAAGTGGAACTGACTCACAATGTAGAGATCCCTGGTAAAGTTGTTCCGACTTGGTTTCAACATGGTGACTGCTTCCTGGTGAGGATATGCCAGGATTGACGGGTCTGGCCTCTGAACCTGCTCCTCCTCACCCATCCCTACCACCACTGATGACATCACCAAGCGCTGCCTGCAAATCCAGTCATAAGGTATGGTAATTACTTTCAGCTCTTGGTAGATATTCCAAGCAAGTGATATATACTGGCAATCATGGCTATTCTACATGCAAACAGGTTATGAGGTAGATGTCAATATTTTGGTCAGGTTACCAATAGTCTGCCAAGGTCTTAGTTAGGTGAAGCTATTTCTAAAACATAATTAATACATATGCTGAAATGTAAGGGCGACAAGGTATTCTGACCATGTTTGCCCCCCCCCCCCCAAGGCTGGAGTGAGGGGTTAAGCATTAAATAATTAATATTTATATGGTCTAAACTCTAGAATCAGCCTGACTTGACCTGACCTAACCAAACCTAATTTGGACTGGGATAGACTACTAGGACCTAACTGTTGCAATCTCCCGGGACTTAACTGAGGCAAACTTTTTGGGGAGGGGGAGGCAAACATGGTCAAAATTACTGTTACCCTTAAGATTCAACAAATCTTTGGGAATGATGGATTATACAAAAAAAAAGTTGAAAAATAATTGCTTTCCATTTCTGTGACTCAATTATTACCAAAAGAAAAAATAAAGATCATACAATATATTCAACTTTGTGTGTGTCATCTAACGTTACAGCTTTATCCCTACCTTCTCATATTCAAGAACATTCATAGTGTATATAATTTATTATGATGGTGTGGTAGTGGTATGATGACTCCATAAACAAACAACAGAACAATCGTATCGGTACCACGCCATCATATGCACCACAAATGTTCTTGAATAAGGCCCAAAGTTTCAGATCATGATACATTTCCTAATACAGTATTAGTAATTATCGCCCTCCGTTATTACCAAATGTAATTATACTACAGTATGACTTTATAGAACTAAAGGAAAAAAAACATCCAACCAGAAAATAGTGATAAATTTAATCATTATACTATGCTTTTATAGAACTGCAGGCCCCCCCCCCCCCAAAAAAAAAATCCAACCAGAAAATAGCAAACGAAACTGTCGATAAGATTTACCGCAAAAGAAAAATTCATTACTTATTTTTTTTGCTTAGCCTAAGTTCTTTATATACCTTGAGTACGGTACAAGCCCCAACAACTCTGGGGAACGTCAACGTCGCTGCTATGGACCATAAAGTTATTTTAATACATGGTGGGAAATTAACAAGAGCTTTAACTGACAGTACTGTATTTTGGAAATGACAGGCCCGTATGTATTTGCTCACCAGATGACGGAGGAACTACAGCGTGAAAAAGCCATTGGGTGGGAAACGTCATGAAGCAAAAATAAATAGCATACACCTTCTTGTCACCTTGCCTTCAGGTACTACAGCAAAAACACTCTGTAGATAATTGCAGGAGACACAATATAGCATAGATCTTTCTGTCCACGTAGAGCACACAATTGCTTCCACCGTAAATAAATTTCTATTAATGTCCACACTGGGGAATGGGTATCGAATATGGATTCTCGCAATGCAAGACCCAGGCACCAACCACTGTGCCATTACCACCACTAACTAAAGAGAAGGTGGAGAGAAGACCCAGGCACCAACTACTGTACCATCACCACTAAAGAGAAGGTGGAAGGAACCTCACTATCAACTAATGACATGTAAGTTAGGTAGCCCTGCATTTATTGAAAGAATTGCCTTTGAGAAGGAAATGCCATAGAAGAAAGTCTTAGAATGGTCTAAATAAATGGGTAATGAAGGTAGAAAAACCGTACGCGATAATGGCACTTCTTTCAATATTTACCGGTAGCCCTGGGGTGGTCATTGCTCCAAAAACAGAAAATTTGGTATTATTACAGAAGTAGTACTGTTGTGTTCTTGGCTAGGATCGTGCTGTGTTACCACATCCGGCCAGGTCCCGGAAATTTGCCACGGTCACTTTATGATAGTTTACACTGGTTATATCCCGGTAGTTTGCCCAGGTTAGGTCCCACCGTCCCGGTAGTCTGCTGTGGTCTAGGTTAGGTCAGACTAATTTCCAAATTATGTTTGTGTAATGGGGCATATCTCGAAAACGGGGCATCTCTGAGAGAAACACCATAGATGAAAAAGTTTCGGTAGATATTGAAATGATTACCGTTACTGCGTACGGTTTTTCTACCTTCATTACCCATTTATTTAGACCATTCTAAGACTATTTTCTTCTATGGCATTGACTCCGCAAATGCCCCATTTCCAAAATTCAAATGGGGCATTTTGAAATTAGCCTGACCTTACCTAACCTAACCTAGACCACAGCTGACCTAACCTGGCAGACTACCGGGAAATAACCCTGGTAAAGTACAGGAAATGACCGGGGCAAAATACTGGGACCTAGCCGGATTTGGCAACACTGATACAAAACGGTAATTCTTTCAATAAATACCGAAATGCCATAGAAGAAAATAGGGAAAATCTGCATACGAGTTCCACGTGGCAAATATTTACAATTTATGTATACTGTATTTAAGTAGGGGACAATGTAGTGTGTAATGAATGTAATAGGTGATTGCACTTACTTTCGGCAGAATAGGCTTTCGAAAAATCGCGACCGCTTTTAAGACTAATGGTGCGAAGGCAGTGAGGGACCAGTTTATGGCATACTTTAATAATGAAGGACGTGTAGACTGGCAAGAGAAGATGGCCCCACTACACTAGGACATCATTGGTTGACTGGAATTAATAAATATAGTAATTGTAATTTGGTTGTTTCTGTAAACCTTATTTTACCTTGCATTGAATTTTCTTAAGTTCTATTATCTAATAAAGTATTCATTGTGACAGGAGAAATATCTCAACAACAGAATACATGGTTAAGGAAAGTACAAAAAATACTGTTTGAAAATACTGTTTAATATATACTATCACACAGGGTTGGCAAAAAAACCCACTTTTTTTTTCTTCAAAATAACAACAAAGAAAGGTACACTTGTGTGCTATATAAAATTCAATAAATTAAAATAGAAAATATATTAAATATAAATATATTATTTTGAAAAAACCCAGGAAAGTGGACAACAATGTTTTTATTTTTCAAATGGGTTTTGTTGTTTAATAAATATTTACTGTTTAATAAAAAAAATTCTAGGCCAGTTCAACTACTGATAGTGGAGGCTCACTGTGAATTACATTTAAAATCTTTACAGCCAGAGCTTTCTGTCGGTCAGGACCCAAAGCGGACATATATCCAGCTATAGCTGACACCTTATTATGTACTGCTTGGGATCTCTGTGACTGCTGATGGACAAATGTGTCAATTAAATTAAGTGTATTGCCAAGTTTGGCATTGACAGCATCATTGTCAGCTCTCTGCCTTTTCCTGGGTGTAGCTGAAACTGGCTCAGAGGTTAAGGAGGCATTGCTTGAGGCTGGTGAAGCGGTCGGTGTGGATAGCAATGAAAGTGATGAACGAGTAGCTTGAGAAGGTGATGGAGATGGTATGGCAGTTTCTGAAGGCAAAGGTAAAGGTAGGGGATCATCAGAATCCTCCAAGATCTCCTCCACCATGCCCTCTTCACTTATGGTGCACACAGCTTGTTCATGAAATGAAGGTCCCTCTCTTTCTTCAGCCTGCGAGACCTGCAAAATATTTTCAATTGATTAAAAGTATGAAGAAAAAATATGTTTCATATTACTGGGGTGAGGAAGAAAGTTCTCTTTGCCTGACAATAAAAATATATTTGTATTTAAACAAAATTGTGTCTATCTATTCTACAGAATCTTTAATGTGTGTGTTTAACTAACTACCACACATTATACTGTACATTAACATGATGGGTTTAGAAGCTATTATGTATTGGGATATTCTAATCTGAGGTGTCTTTTTGTCACAAGGACATGAACACAGTGAACATACATGAATTTTAAGTGCAACAGGCTGTATAATAAAGCAAGTTCAGCACAAGGTAGTCTTTCATCAAAGTAAGAGCAGGTTTAGAGTACATTATACGTTCATTCCTGATGGCACACCAAAGTGATATTATTGCATATAACAAAATTGTATACTGCTTTCCCTATACTCACTTATAAAAATTTATGCTCGCCTTGGTGATACATAAGAGGCATATAGGAGTCAAAATTGATGAGAACTTGAGCGAATGGCATTAAGGGTATATGTTTTTTATTTAAGTTTGATAGTTTTGGGGTGGTTTGACCAGGTCCAGATGTGGTTAGGTTAGGTCTGACAAATTCTATAACCTTGCTACCTTTATACAGGGAGAGGTAATTATTGTACTGCATTGCAAATTTAGATTATTAAGCATGTGTGTTTAACATTTCTAGTACCATAGATACTGTATTCACTTCTTTTTAGCTTCCCAACCCCATGCTCGACAACAAAAACACTTATTACTTATCCGATACCAAGCGTCCCCAAGACGGTCTTCGTATCCCAATCCTGCGCTTGGACGATAAAATGACACCTCAAGACACTTTCTGTACTTTTGTTAATGTGGCACAAACATATTGATAGCTGAAAGAAATCAGTGGTTAGGTAAAAAGAAAAACAAAAAACATTATCAGCCTTATCAAGAAAAATCTATCATTAACTTACTTCTTGTGGAGAAGAAAGTTGAAATGATGCTACTCTATCATACCAATCTTGTTGTGGTAGCATAAACAGGCAGCTATAAAAAAATTCCCACTTGGGTCTTACACCCCCACTAGACCCACTCGGTGTATTGTGAATCTTCTTAACCTCTCGTTGACACGATCCCTTAAGAGTTGCAAACTTGGCCTGGACATCCTCTGAAAAATAAGAGCCACATTAATCTTAGCATAGCTAAATTAAATGTGAGTACATATGCATTTTGATCATGTTTGAAAACCCCTCGTTTGCCCCCGGTTAGGTTCCGAAAGTTTTCCCTGATCCTTATTAGGTTAAGTTTGGTCAAGTAAAGTCAGGCCAACTCTAGAAAATCTAAAATTAACAATTTAATGTGTTATTATCTTGCTTTATCCAATTTGTTCATGAATTCACTGTACAGTTCTTAACAATAAATGAGCAGCGTATCTGTTTAATAATGCAAACAAAGGCAATGTAATTTTTTATACGTTATTTTATATTATTTTATTTACCGGTATTTATTTACCTTTTTTTGTGAAGCACACAGGATTTGTTTTTACTTTTTTGACGAACAGTAATGGAATCCCAGGTATTATTATTACCTGTATGTTTAATTTTCCCAGAATGTTTATGTAATTGTAATTTATGTAATTGTGCAAAGAAAATCTTTACAATACAAATAACACATACATATATTAGTCTATGATCAATTAATTAAATAATTTGTTTTATTTTAATTTAAAGTTCACAAACTTCTAAATTAAACTTCAGTTATTTTGAGGGTGAAAAGATGTAGTCAGAATTTCCCCAACTGGGATCTGCATGGGATTCGTGAGGCTCATCGTGTTTGGGAATCTTTAGTTTGATATTGCTTGGGGACCTCTGATCTAAGTTAAAACGGGGAAATAACAAAACTCAAGATAAATACCTGCAGTTAAGTTGATTGCTGCTAGTTCTGCAATGTCCAGCTTTAACTTCTCAGCCAGCGACCTCCCCCCACTGAATCTTGCAGTACTGTTCATGTCCTGGATCCCACATAATTGGGAACTCTCTACAAATTTCCATCAGCTTATACACATGCTCAGGTTTCCAATTAACATTGCGAGAAGGCATTTTCTTCGTGGCACATGAAGACATTCTGGATACTTTGTCTGGGACTCTGCCAGTGGGTAGTCGGGCATTTGTTTGTTTACAAAACAGGCTCGCCGCTCGAGTCTACTACTGCGATGGTCAATGGAAAAACTTAATACCTACTTCGTGTTGTTCATATAATTCTTTAATAGATTTACAGAGTCGATTAAATAAATAACAACAACTATTTTCATGTACAAACAATGATTTCCATGCTCAATATTTTTTTCCTTGGTATATAAACAACACGGATGATTACTCATTGGAGCACTCTTTTGAGTAGCAAAACTTGCTATTCATTTCTCCCAGTACGCTATCCATTTTCCCTAGCAACAAGATTCGGCTGCTTGCTACTAGTTTTGGCTAGCAAAACACAAAGCCGGTAGCAAAAGCAAGTAGCATGCTAGCCAAAATTGCCCAGTGTGCCGCCAGCGTAGCGCTTCAGAGACCAATTATTATAGGGACAGAGACCCTGGCTCACACCTGACATCCAGGACAGTGAAATCTTCCCGACGGACAGTCCCTACAATATGACCCTACACAGGAAGGACAGAATAGACGATAAACATGGCGACAAAGCCAGGACTAGTTGCGACCCCAGCCACCGAACTGAACGCGGACTCTGAAATTATATGGACTAAAATACAGATACAGTGCTGCAGGACACTCATTATAGGATCATTTTATCGTCCCCCAAATTCAAACTTAGAATACCTGCAGACCCTTGACGATTGTTTATCTAAAATTGACCCCTCCAAAAATATATGGTTGACTGGTGACTTTAACCATCCCGACATAAACTGGACAGCACAGGCGACACTGGACAATTCCACCCATGAAGGCGACTTACTATTACAGACTGATAGGAAACTCTTACATGAAAATTTCATTGACATAATTAACACCCACTCACTTACTCAAACAGTACTCGAACCAACACGCACACAAGTCTGTGTAGAAAGACATAATCCTAACATAAGACACGGGGTCACATCCAACATATTAGACTTATTTCTCACAAACAACATTTCCTTAATTACACGGACACGAGTACTACCTGGTCTTATAATATAGTGACCATGAGAATGGTACTCATTGACGCAAAAATCAAGCCAACAACACAAAAACAATTACCCAGGACAATTTACTTGTACAACAGAACTGACATGGGTGGCATTACCCAAGACTTAGTTGAATTTCGTGACTCGTTCCTTGACTCAACAAATCAGACCCAATGGCCAGTTCTGTAGAAATAAACTGGACCAGACTTCGTGACTTTATACGTGACACAATGGACAAGCACATACCCACGAAAACTATCACACATAACCGGTCATTACCATGGTACAATAGACAATTAAAAAGACTACACAGAAACAAGGTAAAGGCATACAACAGAGCAAAACGATACAACGATACAGAACACTGGTTAGAATACAAAAATATACAGAAAACACTACAGAAAGAAATTAAACAAGCAGAAACTAAATACACATCCACTTTCCTCGCAGACAACACACAAAATCACAAAAAATTCTTCTGTTTTTTTAAAGCACGCAAACAAGACTCGACCGGTATTACAACATTATTACACAACAATTCCTTGGTTACACACCCACAAGACAAAGCTAACGCCCTTAACACACAATTCCAGTCCGTTTTTACCCCATGAATATGAACACTTACCAGACATGCCAACACCATCACACCCACCTATCCCTCCTATTCATATAAACTCCCACGGAATTGGGAAACTTTAATCTGAGGTAGACATACACAAAGCGACTGGACCAGACAATATACCCTGCAGGATATTGAGGACTAACGCTACCGTTCTTGCCCCTGTCCTGCAGGTTATATTCTCACAGACTTTACAGACCGGTGAACTCCCTCAAGACTGGCTTTTGGCAAATATGACCCCAATTTTTAAATCCGGAGACAGAACCCTTCCCATTAATTATAGACCTATTTCACTTACCTCAGTCCCCTGCAAAATTTTAGAACACATAATTCATAGACACATAATGGACCACTTTGATAGGCAAAATATATACTGACTGACAATCAACACGGTTTTCGGCCTAAACACTCGTGTGAGACACAGCTACTGGTAACTATAAAAATACTCATGACATTTTGCAGTCCCTCAATGACACAAAAATTAGACAAGTTGACGCCATAGTATTAGACTTTGCCAAAGCCTTCGACAAAGTCCCTCACCAAAGACTACTACACAAATTAGAATTCTATGGCATACAGGCACAACTTCTTCACTGGATTAGAACGTTCTTGACTACCAGAAAGCAACGTGTAGTTCTTGACGGTAGTCAGTCTCCATCTGTTCCTGTGACCTCTGGGGTACCCCAGGGCACTGTCCTGGGTCCCTTTCTCTTCCTTTCATACATTAATGACCTCTCACTCTCACTTTCCTCTACCACTAGACTCTTTGCAGACGATAGCTTAGTTTACAGACCGATTAAAGATAGGAATGACTGCCTTCGACTACAGAACGACCTAACTGCACTTGAAGACTGGGAAGTCAAGTGGCAGATGACATTTAGACCAGACAAATGCCATCACATCCGTTTTACCCGTGCCCATAATGTCATTCCATATACATACCAACTACACAACACCAACCTCAACACAGTCACTTCCCACAAATACTTGGGCGTCCACATCTCAGCGGACATGAGGTGGAACACACACATAGGTAGCATCAGGGCCAAAGCTAGTAGCCTACTAGGGGTTCTTGCGCAGGAACCTCAGCAGGTGTAACACAAACACCAAAATTATTGCGTATAACACTTTCGTTCAGCCACATTTAGATTATTGCGACACTGTCTGGGACCCACACACTTACAATAATATCAATAAATTAGAGTCCATACAAAACAAAACTGCAAGATGGGCCAGACGTGATTTCAGACACACTACATCAGTCACTTTGCTTAAACACGACACAAAACTAGACCCATTAGTAACACGAAGACAGATACACAGACAACAGATGATATACAAAATCACAATCAAGTTAGTTGACATAGACAAAGACACATATCTACACCCTGCAAGTATACGATCCACTAGAGGCAGCCACAACTTAAAATACCATACATACCAGACAAGCACTGATATATTTAGGCACTCATTCTTTCCCCGCAGCATCCAAGAGTGGAATCATCTCCCATCTCATATAGTTAATAGCCCCACTCTTGACACGTTTAGAAATAGGATCACCAATCATTACCTCCCCAATCCTAATCCTCAACCCACAGTCCCTGACCCAATTCACCCTGGATCCCTAAATCCCCCGCACAACCCCCGCATATTATGCCGCCCAAGGCCTTGATGCCGCCCATGAGCGGCCCTCTGCGGGACCCTAAACTTGAACTTGAACAAAGTCCAGCGTAGAAGTAAGTCTACGGTGTCTATACCCTAAGTTCAGACTCCAGCGTTCACGGTGCCTTTCTCTCCCAGGTCCTTCTTTAAAATATGCCACTGAACACTGTAAAAAGTAGTGCACATCATGATGGGATGCTCATGTGCTACTTCAAGTTGCCATCTCGTAAATCATGTATTTTTTTAAAATTAAATGACGCTTTCAATATTCTTTTAATTCCATCACCATTTATATATAGATAATTTAATTATTTACTCACTTCATTTCATAAATTATTTTCTCATGTCATATTATTATAATCATTATTATTAATGCAATCTATCAACCTTCTGTATTCATCCGCAATTTTCCATCATCCCATTTTCCCTGCTGGGTCTGCTGGCTGCTACCGTGCTACGTGTCAGTACCAGTGATACCAACTTGGCTGATTTTCCGCTAGATCTAGCGGATATAGAAATTATCTAGCAAAAAAAAAAAAAAAATTTACAAGAGTAACTATAAGTCTTTTCAAAATATACTGAGCGCTTAGGCGTTGGCTGTTAGGAGGTTTTTCCCTCCCGCAATTCTGCCAAATCAGACCAATACACTTCACTCACTCTCTCATATCGGCTATTTACTGATGCTAAATTAATCAAAATTAATACGTATACATTTACTTCACTACTAAGGCCATGTAGGTATATGAAAGTATCATTTACTTCTCATATTAACAATGATAATATATATATGTATCACAACACTGGGCAGAATATTTTTCCGACGTTGCCAGTAGACCAAGGGTGAGTGTACTCAGGGATAAGTGTGTAAGCTCGATCTGTCAACTCAGGTCACTACCGTCACTTTTCCTTTGGTTGCCACTCAACATGGAGCACACATCTGCAATTCTCTATCATGTTTTACATAGTCGAGAAAGAGAGAACTTATTTATAATGCAAATAAGTACTATTTAGAAGAGAAAGCAAATAGAGGACCTATCACTGCACCATCACGAGCAGTGGTGGTGAGGAATAGAAGTCGAAACAAACGAAAAATTATGTTATATCCTCAGAAAAGGGTCGCATTTATAATACAACATAATGTGTCAACAGAAAAGGACAGATTTACTTTTATATTTTGTTGTTAACGGCAAGCGATATATAGGCAACAGAGAGAGAGAGAGAGAGAGAGAGAGAACAGGCGGTAAGTTAGTGAGGGCTGGCTGTCATTTTTAATGAGGATCTAATCCCATAATTGTCCCGACGAGATCTGGCAACGTAGCAGTCAGGTAAATCTCGGAAGTGGCCAACGTCTTAGCGCTCAGTATATTTCAAAAAGACTATAGCGGATTTTAAAGGCCAATCTAGCGGAAAATTTTAAGAGCTTTGCCTGTGATTTAGCGGATTTTCTTGACTAGTCTAGCGGATTCCAAAAATTTGAGTTGGCATCACTGGTCAGTACTCACTGCTCAGAGTCAGTAGTACGTGACAAGCTGACAGTGACACTACCAAAATGGCTTCCAGTGGGTATGGCTGTTTTTTTCACGCATTTTGCTAAGCCACAAGAACTTTTTAATTTATGTGTGGATCATAGGCTAATTTTGAAACATAAAATAAGTGAGCAGTGTGGACAGGAGGCTACTATGGATTATAATAACAAATTATGGCGATGTAACAAATATGTAACTTTAAGCCGGAATACAAAAACACGGCCCAGGTTTCTCGAAAATTTAATCATCCACAATTTTCCTGCAAGTCTGGTAAGAGTTAAAACCTTTTTGTAATATATTTTATGAACAAATAGCAATAATAATTATGTATAACAATTATAATGGCCAGTCCGGTAGTCTGCTAAGGATAATAATGGGGGGCAGTTAGGTCACGTGAGGTTATGTCCCGGTAGTCTGCCCCGGTTATGTCCCGGTAGTGTGTCCCAGTCCAGATTAGGTTAGGTCAGGTCAGGTCTGACTAGTTTCTACTGTATATTGTGCCTTGGTCTGCCCTGGTTAAGTCCCGGTAGTCTGCCCTGGTTATGTCCCGGTAGTGTGCCCCGGTTAGGTCCCGGTAGTCTGCCCAGGTTAGGTCAGGTCAAGTTAATTATCGAAACTTGCCTCGGATTTCCAAAATCTTAACATTTATCCCCCAGGAAAATTGCAAAACCCGAGCCAACTTTTGCCGAAACTTGGCTCGGATTTTCAATTTTTCGACATTTATGCAGGTCAACAAACCAGTATCAAGGCAAAATAAGCTCATTTACGTGTTTTCCCCCACACAAAACCTCCGATTCCCAGTGCTCTCCCCCAAGATTGAAGGGGTTAGGGAATATGTTTAAACCAAGTTGTTTCCGATCAATATTATGGTCACTAGTGAGTAGAACAAGTAAAAATAAGCAGAAAAAAAAATAAAAATAAAAAAAACACGTGGAACTCTTATGCAGAATTACCGAAGGATTTATACCAAGGGATTAACATAGAAGGATTTATCAAAGGATTTGGTATTATTACAGAATAACTGGGTTTTTGGCTAGGGCTGTGCAGTGTTACCACATCCGGCTAGGTCCCGGGAATTTGCCCCGGTCACTTTATAATAGTTTACACCAGTTATATATATCCCGGTAGTTTGTCCAGGTTAGGTCCCAGTAGTTTGTCCAGGTTAGGTCCCGGTAGTTTGCCCAGGTTAATTCCCGGTAGTTTGCCCAGGTTAGGTCCCGGTAGTTTGCCCAGGTTAGGTCCCGGTAGTTTGACCAGGTTAAATCCCGGTAGTTTGCCCAGGTTAGGTCCCGGTAGTCTGCTGTGGTCTAGGTTAGGTTAGGTCAGACTAATTTCAAAATGTCCCATTTGAATCTTGGAAATTGGGCATTTGCAGAGGAAATGCCCTAGAAGAAAATAGTCTTAGAATGGTCTAAATAAGTGGGTAATGAAGATAGAAAAACGATACGCAATAACGGTAATTCTTTCAATATTTACCACAACTTACCGTACATACTAAAAGAATGGTATTTAAACTTTCCAATCTGGACTAATGCTGTACTGGTATATTGTGTACTGTATTATGTTATGGTACTAAAAAGCCTGCTTAGTTTATCACAGTTTAATATGGAATGATTAAGGTGGTAATTCTTTTTTTGTTACATTGGAGTGCCTTGATTCCTCCAAAGTATGCCAGGAAACAGGACCAGAAGAGCAAAAATAATGGTGTTTTGTTGCTTGGAATTATTAGTATTATTATTATTATTGTTATTATAACTACTATTATTATTACTACTACAACTACTACTACTATCATTATTATAAATATTTTTATGAACTAAAATGAAAAGGTAATTATTACTATTATTATTATTGTTATTTTTATTATTATTATAGTTATTTTTATTATTATTATTAATGTTATTTTTATTATTATTATTAATGTTATTTTTATTATTATTATTATTGTTATTTTTATTATTATTGTTATTTTTATTATTATTATTGTTATTTTTATTATTAATGTTATTTTTATTATTATTATCATCACTATTATTATTATTATATATACAGTATTATTATTAACTTTATTATTATTATTACTACCATTACTATTATTATTATTATTATTACGGAATGTTGGACTGAAGCAGAGTATCTACACCTGACCTAAGACACACACACACACACAAGCACCCAGTAAAAACAATACCCTCCAGTGTTGTACGTAAGTATGTATGTATGTATGTGTGTGTGTGTGTATTTGCTCTCTCTCTTTCTCTCCGTAAATACGTGTTCTCTCTCTCTCTGTAAATATGTGTTCTCTCGGTATAAATATGTGTTCTCTGTAAATACGTGTTCTCTCCTTGTAAATACGTGTTCTCTCTCTCTGTAAATACGTGTTCTCTCTGTAAATGTGTTCTCTCTCTCTCTGTAAATACGTGTTCTCTCTGTAAATACGTGTTCTCTCTCTGTAAATACGTGTTCTCTCTCTGTAAATACGTGTTCTCTCTCTGTAAATACGGGTTCTCTCTCTGTAAATACGTGTTCTCTCTCTGTAAATACGGGTTCTCTCTCTGTAAATACGGGTTCTCTCTGTAAATATGTGTTCTCTCTCTCTGTAAATACGTGTTCCCTTTCTGTAAATACGTGTTCTCTCTCTCTGTAAATATGTGTTCTCTCTCTCTGTAAATATGTGTTCTCTCTCTCTCTGTAAATACGGGTTCTCTCTCTCTAAATACGTGTTCTCTCTCTCTGTAAATACGTGTTCTCTCTCTCTGTAAATACGTGTTCTCTCTCTGTAAATACGTGTTCTCTCTGTAAATACGGGTTCTCTCTCTCTCTCTGTAAATAATGTGTGTATGTATGTTTGTATATGTGTATATGTATATATGTGTGTTTGTGTGTGTGTATCTGTATGTATGTATGTATATATATATGTGTGTGTGTGTGTATATGTATGTTTATATATATGTGTGTGTGTGTGTGTATATGTATGTGTGTGTGTGTATATATGTGTGTGTGTGTGTGTGTATATATGTATAGGCCTATGTGTGTGTGTGTGTATATGTATGTATGTATATGTGTGTGTATATATGTATGTATATGTGTGTGTGTATATATGTATGTATATGTGTGTGTGTATATGTGTGTGTTTCTGGGCCATGTACGCACTTCCAATTATATGTACAGATAGATAATTTTATTGTGTACGTGTGTGTGTGTGTGTGTTTGTATGTATGTTTTTATCAATTTTACGTGTTTTTTTATTTTTTTATTTTATGTGTTTATGTGTGTATTAAGGGGGTGCGGGAGTAGGGGACAGGCTTGGGGGGGGACTGGGGGGGTGCGGAAATAGGGGGAGAGGCTTGGGGTGGGTAGAAAGCTTATTCCCGCACCCCCCCTAACCCCCCCCAAGCCTTTCCCCCTACTCCCGCACCCCCAAAACTCCCCCGACCCACTCAAAAAAACCCGTACCCCCCTAACCCCCCTCCCCCAAGCCTGTCCCCCTATTCCTGCACCCCCTTTTAACAGCTGTATGTGTGTTTCAGGACACAGCCAGAAAAGAGAGGTTCCATACATTCTCTCTCCTTCTCTCATATATATACACACACACATACATACATAAACACACTCTCTCTCTCTCTCTCTCTCTCTCATACATACACACACCAGCTACTACCATGGTACACAGAGAGTGATTCTGTGTGTGTATTTGTTAATACCGTTAAGGTGGTAATTCTTTTTTGGTACATTGGAGTGCCTTGATTCCTCCAAAGTATGCCAGGAAACAGGACCAAATGAACAAAAATAATGGTGTTCTGTTGCTTGGAATAGTTTGGAGGATTCAGTTACTCCAAGGTTAGTTTGGAGGAATCATTTACTCCAGGAATAGTTTGGAGGAATCATTTACTCCAGATTTACATTAGGAGCATCTTGATTCCTCCAATGTATGCCAGGAAACAGGACGAGATGAACAAAAATAATGGTGTTCTGTTGCTTGGAATAGTTTGGGGGATTCAGTTGCTCCAGAATTACCAAAACAAAATTTCCCCCTTAATGATTGTCTAAGGTTTTATATGCAAGAGATTAACACATCATTACAAAACAGAAAGTTGAGATAAACAGAGAAAAAATTTATTAAATATATTACTTAAAAATTAAACATACATAAATTTGATCCTTATACAAGAGTAAATTCTTTAGCCCAATAAATAAATGAATATTAGTGATTTTAGATAATAGTTAATGAATAGAAACATGGACTCAACTCAGTAATGAATGAATAATTATAATAAAGTTTAGTAGAGTTAATATAAAATGATAAAGTAAAGTACAACTGTTACTCACTGCTACACACCTTATTAAAGTTCAGAAATAAAGATATTTTACAAATTGTTACAAGAACCAACCCTTCTGTATAAAGTTTACAGAGTTATGTAGAATTACCAAATTGTCACCAGGAGAGGAAAATGACCAGCCAAGGAACAGATAGACTATATAGCTTCACTAATGATTTTCTTACTTTATATACATAGCACTTGAAGCCTAGTAGTGTTGGTTAATGATCTTATAACTTCATAAAGTAGTTGAAACCCGGTGTGGTCCAGTTAAGATATCAGGGTTCCCGCACCCCCCAAGCCTGTCCCCTACTCCTGCACCCCCCTAACCCCCCCCCAAGCCTGTCCCCTACTCTCGCGCTCCCCAAGCCTGTCCCCCTACTCCTGCGCCCCCCAAGCCTGTCCCCCTACTCCCGCACCCCCCTAAGCCTGTCCCCCTACTCCCGCACCCCCCTAAGCCTGTCCCCTAATCCCGCACCCCCCTAAACCCCTCCCAAGCCTGTCCCCTACTCCCGCACCCCCCCAAGCCTGTCCCCTACTCCCGCACCCCCCCAAGCCTGTCCCCTACTCCCGCACCCCCCTAAACCCCCCCAAGCATGTCCCCTACTCCCGCACCCCCCTAAACCCCCCCAAGCTTGTCCCCCTATTCCCACACCCCCCTAAACCCCCCCCAAGCCTGTCCCCCTACTCCCACACCCTCCTAAACCCCCCCCAAGCCTGCCCCCCTACTCCCACACCCCCCTAAACCCCCTCCAAGCCTGTCCCCCTATTCCGGCACCCCCTTATGATTCATAACTTCATAAAGTAGTTGAAACCCGGTGTGGTCCAGTTAATACATCAGGGTTGAGACCTTGTGCTTTATATGTTGGGTCCTGTGTTGGTTTAAGGTTCATTCACACATATCCGTGATGTATCCGTGTCAGTGATATCCTTGACACATCCTATCCGTGTCAGTGATATCCGTGACACATCCTCTCCGTGTCAGTGATATCCATGACACATCCTCTCCGTGTCAGTGATATCCATGACACATCCTCTCCGTGTCAGTGATATCCGTAACACATCCTATCTGTGTCAGTGATATCCGTGACACATCCATGGTCTGTTTACACACATCCGTGGCGCCTCCGTACAGTTTGAAGTCAGTGATTTTCAAAATGGCAAGCAAGGCAGAGTTTACTGACGTGGAATTGGCAATGATTGCCATAATTATATTATTCAAAAACTATATAGTGTTTTATACATGTATGTCAACTACACAAATACAAACGTATGTACTGTACTTACCATCTACATTCATTTCTTTCCCTATATCATTCCAAATAGTTTGTTTGAAGCTACTGTCCATATATTTTGGTTGTGATAATTCATAGAGAACAGAATGACTGGGAACAAGTTCAATTAGTAGCTTGTCATTCATGTTTGTATACACTCATCCCACCTTCCCACGTCCGTGAAAAACTAAAAAATATCGGTGGCGACGATATTCAATTTGTTGGAACGGACACGGACCACGGAACGATATTTTTTTTCACGGACACGGAAGCACGGAATGGATACATCACGGATATGTGTGAATGGACCTTTATAAACCTTAAAGTAGAACATTCGTCAAGAAAATGATTTTGTTGCCTTTTCATCCAGATATTAGGTTAGGTTAGGTTATTCTGAACAGGTTAGGTTAGGTTAGGTTATTCTGAACAGAGGACAGTGGAATGTATATTCAAATTTTAATAAAGTACGAAAAGGCATGAAAAAATAACGTATTTTCGTACCGTACCGTACTTAACAAGAATTATCATACTGTAATTCATACCATACTTTTAGATTAAAAAATACCATACCGTACCGTAATTCCGTACCGTACTGTACTGCCACCCTTGATTACAATACATAACACATTACAACATACACATTACAACACAACACATCACAACACAACACATCACAACACAACACATCACAACACAACACATCACAACACATACACATTACATCACATTACACATTACAAGTGCCTTGATTCCTCCAATGTATGTCAGGAAACAGAACCAAAAGAAAAAAAAATGATGTTCTGTTGTTGCTTGGAAAAATAGTTTGGAGGATTCAGTTGCTCCAGGATTAGTTTAGAGGAATCATTTGCTCCAAGAATAGTTTGGAGGAATCATTTACTCCAGATTCACATTAGGAGCATCTTGATTCCTCCAAAGTATGTCAGGAAACAGAACCAGACGAACAAAAATAATGGTGTTCTGTTGTTGCTTGGAAAAATAGTTTGGAGGAATCATTTGCTCTAGATTTACCAACACAAAATTTTCCCCGTGACTATCCCACTTGTCAATGACCTTCTTCCTCGGGTGCCATATGACCTTGGCTGTTATGGTGCCTAATATCAATCAATATTTACAGGTTACACCACCAAGATGGAGGACGTGTAAATATTTACAAGAGATCTACTGTAAGAAACACAAATGATGTGATGTGCTACTTGGTGTGTGGTTCTTAAGGCTTGGGGGGGGTTTGGGGGGTGCGGTAATAGGGAGACAGGCTTGGGGGGGGGGGGTAGAAAGCCTGTCCCCTATTCCTGCACCCTCCTAACCCGCCCCAGCCTGTTCCCCTACTCCCGCACCCCCCTAACCCCACCCAGCACACCAGACCAACACCCTACACCAGTGGTTCTCAATCTTTTTTCAGTGATGGCATCCTGACCTGAATTTATATAATCCTTTCTGTGGCACCTCTTTTTCACCATCACCCCTCCTCACATGAATTAACTTTTGATATACAATTGTACCTGTTTAAATTACTTTAATTAATAACAGGGGACAGGGGTTCATGGAGGTGATGCATTTGTGGCCATCCCTTCGGGGATTAAGGCGTCTGGCAATAGATAGATAGATAGAATTAATTATTTAAGATTATTATCCGTACTCAAACCAAAATTCACATATGGTACAGTACATGCCCAAACATAGAACTGATCAGTAGAATTAGATTCAGAATATTAGAATTAGATTAATTTAAGAGTTATGAATGCAGACTAGCATAAAAAGAAGAAAAAAAAAAGGCATGAAAATCACTGATAATCAAATAAGCAAATCAAACAAAAACTAACCTGATTTAGTGAGATACATGTGCTTGATGTGACTATTGCCATTATTATTATTATTATTACAAGTGTGCAAAAGGAAATATCTACCTATATTTTAGAAAAATATCAGAGCGAGAACATTCCTACACCGACAATTAATTATAGGCAGACTGCTACAAACACTGTTTTACAAATGTACCTTCAGACCATCTAGCCAAGACAAAATTCATGACAATCTTGTGGCACCCCTAGGCACTGTCTGTGGCACCTAGTTTGAGAACCACTGCCCTACACTGACCATCCCAGGCTAACACCACCACAGAAGGCACCAAGGCTCAGCTATAAGGCTAACACCACCACAGAAGGTACCAAGGCTCGGCTATAAGGCTAACACCACCACAGAAGGTACCAAGGCTCAGCTATAAGGCTAACACCACCACAGAAGACACCAAGGCTCAGGTATAAGGCCAACACCACCACAGAAGGTACCAAGACTCAGCTATAAGGCTAACACCACCACAGAAGGTACCAAGGCTCAGCTATAAGGCTAACACCACCACAGAAGGCACCAAGGCTCGGCTGTAAGGCTAAGCAGGGTATGTATATATATATATCTGTCAAGTGGGTATATTATAATATGTTTGTATGTCTGTCAAGTGAGTATATTATATTGTATATATATATATATATATATATATATATATATATATATATACACCTCAGTCTCGTATACAACGTCCAATAGGTGGATAGAAGACGTTGTTTTATGTGAAATGGTTCTATGTGATACACGTAACCTATGGGGAAAATTACAATTGGTCCATCAATCACCAAAATTGTCCTTGAAATTAACATAAAATACTTTTTAAGGTTTTTCTTGCCTTAATCCTACAGGGATGTATGTAAAATGCATATTACAATTTGTATTAAGGTTTTTGCAGGTGACTCGTGTGACTGAGATGAGTCGGTGGCATCCGTGGTGGTGGAGGTGGTAGGGGGGAGATAGTGTGTGATTATTGTTTCTTTTCTTTTATTAACCATACGCTGGTGTTTCCGTCTCCTTTCTCTTTCCGAGAAATGACTTCCTTCTTTATATCGAAGGATATGGCCTTCCGTTTTGTAAATGCACCACCTGGCATGACTGAGTGTTGAAGCTGGTGGTTAACTCGTAATGACTAAAAACAAGTGAGTCACACACAACACAGGCTAGGGTGAATGGTGACTGAGGCCCTCAATAATTCCCTGTTTACTCTTGAATATTGACGGTCTTTTTGGTATTTCTTCTGGTAAGACTTTTCCTGTTCACTTCTGAACAATCTTTATATAATTTCCCTGTGTGTATTTCAAATTTCCCAAAACAGGGGAATTTCCTTGCACCTGGCAACACTGGGTAGGGGGAAGGAGTGGGAGAAGTGGTGGTAACACACTCACCCACACTGTACAGACGCCAGTAATATCATTTCCTGACACGTTCATTATGATTTAGCTTGGTTTGTATAAGAACTCCTCGGATTTGCTTCACTCATTTTCGCCACCCGTTCTATATGGATGCAATCGTATTGTAAAATAATTCATTTAAGCTAATATTTTGGTCACTCGTTCTATGTGAAGACGTTCTATATGAGACCGAGGTGTATATATATATGTTTTGTATTTTAATGGTTTTTTTTTCCAGTATAAGTACTGTACTGTTGGCCACAATAATTCGTACACACACTGTTGTGGTTTTCAAGGATTTACAACATATAGATAATGTCACACTATGTAATTGTAATACATTATTATTATTATTAGGTTTGTTATTTTGGTAATCACTGAGTGACATTGTAAACCATATTAAAAGTAAAAATATATTACTGCCAGTGTGTGGGTGTGTGTGTGTGTTGTGGTGGTGGTGACAAACCAATACAATATTAATGCCAGTGTGTGTGTTTGTGTGTGTTGTGGTGGTGATGACAAACCAATATTAATACCAGTGTGTGTTTGTGTGTTCAGTTTGTGGTGACAAACCAATACAATAATATCAGAAAAGTTAATTTGTCCTGTGTCAGTATTTCAGTGAATTTTGTCATTCTGTAATTTCATATTTTGTGGGAAAGTCTTGGTTAACTTGGACTAATATGGCCTTCCACTTCTCAAACTTTTTTTTTTTTTTTTTTTTTTTTCCCTTGTGTGCTTACCGTCCCACCCCCTCTCTATCACCTTCTTCATCAGGTGCCATATGACCTCGCTGTTTGGGTGCTTAATATCAATCAATCCATCAATTAATCTGATGTTAATAATTGGGTGACAAGTTTGGTCATCTACCGCATATATGTTGATTCCACATTGGTATTGGTTTGTTAGCTTCCCAACCAACCACACTTGTAAGGCTTCATTATCTTAGGGTTGATTCCACAGTGGTATTGGTTTGTAAGCTTCCCAACCAACCACACTTGTAAGGCTTCATTATTTTCCAAAAGGTGAGTATCCGTATTCCCAAAATCTATGCAACAGTTACATAATGATGATCACTGTATAGTTTACTCACCAAATTCATTAAATAATTCACCCACAAGTCATTTGCAAGGCTAACATTCTCTCGTTTGTGTGCTTACCAACCAATACCAACCACTGTGGAATCAACCCATGGTGTTAATGAACTCCAACCAACACCTAACCTACAGTATACACCAGTTTTATGAATTATTATCTAGAGAATGACTATGGCAGAAAAGTGTTGTTGAACTTTTACCAGAGCTTCTTACTCTTCACTGAGTAAAGCCTTCCCCTTCCATTCACATTATTCTGCCTATGTTTTGTTCCATATGGCTTACAAATATTAAAAAATCACTAATATTATAAGATATGTATATAAATATGGTACAGTAGGTGGTGTTTCATGGTAATATTTGAAGGACTTTTATATGTATATTATTGTGTGTGTACACGTGGTTAGACTCTTGTTGGTGTGTGTATTATTGTATGTGTGTGTGTATGTAAATACCTGTGTGTGTGTGTGTGTGTATGTAAATACCTGTGTGTGTGTGTGTATGTAAATACCTGTGTGTGTGTGTGTATGTAAATACCTGTGTGTGTGTGTGTGTATGTAAATACCTGTGTGTGTGTGTGTACGTAAATACCTGTGTGTGTGTACACGTAAATACCTGTGTGTGTGTGTGTACGTAAATACCTGTGTGTGTGTGTACATAAATACCTGTGTGTGTGTGTGTACGTAAATACCTGTGTGTGTGTGTGTACATAAATACCTGTGTGTGTGTACGTAAATACCTGTGTGTGTTTGTACGTAAATACCTGTGTGTGTGTGTGTGTGTGTACGAAAATACCTGTGTGTGTGTGTGTGTGTGTGTACGTAAATACCTGTGTGTGTGTGTGTACGTAAATACCTGTGTGTGTGTGTGTGTACGTAAATACCTGTGTGTGTGTGTACGTAAATACCTGTGTGTGTGTGTGTGTGTACATAAATACCTGTGTGTGTGTGTGTACGTAAATACCCGTGTGTGTGTGTGTACGTAAATACCTGTGTGTGTATACGTAAATACCTGTGTGTGTACGTAAATACCTGTGTGTGTACGTAAATACCTGTGTGTGTGTGTATGTAAATACCTGTGTGTGTGTGTATGTAAATACCTGTGTGTGTGTGTATGTAAATACCTGTGTGTGTGTACGTAAATACCTGTGTGTGTGTGTACATAAATACCTGTGTGTGTGTGTACGTAAATACCTGTGTCTGTGTGTGTGTGTGTGTACGTAAATACCTGTGTGTGTGTGTGTGTGTGTACGTAAATACCTGTGTGTGTGTGTGTGTACGTAAATACCTGTGTGTGTGTGTATGTGTATGTAAATACCTTTGTGTGTACGTAAATACCTGTGTGTAAAATAAAAAAAAATAATAATAATCGGTTTATTGACCAGAATGCAGCTCTGAGGCTGAAAATATACATACATATTGAATGGACATAATGAATGAATGGATGAATAGGATGAGATATGTAATATATATACAAAGATGATACATATATAGATTGGATGATTACTTATTTATTATATTTATTATGGTGGGAATGGGGCTATTTTTGTATCTCTCTGTTCTTGTTTTAATTGGTTTTATTTTATTATAGTGACGGGCTGCCCTAGATGGAGGGGGTAGGGTGGGGGGCAGGAGTGGATGGAGTCTGGGGTGTAGCAGCAACTTTTCACCAAAAGTCTGGAGGTCACGTCGATATCTCTCTGTCAGTGAGGGTAGATTAAGGGAGATTAGAGCCTGGTCGTATGTAGTGTAGGTGACCCCCAGTATAATTTTACAAGCTCTCTTCTGTACCCTCTCCAGCCGTCGTTGCTGGGTGATGTTTAGTGATGATGACCAGGCTGGAGATGCGTATGTAAGCTTGGGTAAGATGAAGGTAGTATATATATCCCTCAATTGTTGGTGTAAGGCACCCAAGGACTTCATTGTTTTCAGCATGTAAAGTCTGTAGGTGGTTGCCTTGATGATGGTGGTGGTGTGCTGCTTCCAATCCAGTTTATTGTCAATGGTGACTCCCAGTAGTTTAGTGGACTCAACCAACTGTAGTGAGTGAGAGCCAATAGTGACATTAGGTGGTGGTACTGGAGTGGTGGATGTACTGATGTGCATAACTACAGTCTTGGTTTGGTTGATGGTGACGCTATTTTCTGTGGTCCAGGATTGCAAGTGGTCAAGGATATGCTGTAGATGACTGTAGTCAGGAGAGTCATTGTTGATAGTGACTCCTACTGTAGAGTCATCCACATACTTCCAGCGGTGTGGTGTGTCAGTGAGGGCGTCGTTAATTAACAGCAGGAAACAGGGGCCCCATTTTGGTACCCTGGGGAACACCACAGGTCAGATTTTGAAAGGAGGAGGTGTGATTTTGATACCGTGTGACCTGCCGTCTCTCACACAGAAAGTCACACAGCCATGTCACAAGATAGCCAGGGAGACCTAATTTTAGTCCTTTTTTTATCACTGTGGTGTGATCCACAAGATCAAAGGCCTTCCGAAAGTCTATGAAGGTTAAAGCAAGGGATGTTTTGCGCTTGTCTAGGTTCTGATAGATGAAGTCTAGCAGACTGACAAGGCAATGAGTGGTAGAGGTGGATTTCATGTTGCCAAACTGTTGCAAGTCAATGTGGTTACTGATGGTATCATATGCCCAGTTGAATATAAAATCTTCACAGATGAGACTTGGAACGGGAGTAATAGCAATTGGCCTAAGATCATTTAGTGTGGGAGGGTTTGGCAACTTAGGGATGGGTGTTATAAAAGAGGTTTTCCACTCGGCTGGGCATTTGCCTTGTCTGAGGGAGGCATTAATTATTGAAGTGATGGGTACTGCAAGTTCAGGGGCAAACTCTTTGTAAATTTTGATGGGTAAGTCAATTGGAGTGGTGGATTTCTTTGGTTTGAGACTTAGCAATTTTTTGGCAACTTGAAATATTTCAATAGTAGGAGGAGGGGAGGAGGAGGGAAGGTAAGCTGGTAGGAGAGAGAGGTTGAGAGGAGGAAGGCTTTGACAAATGGTGGCAAAGTGGGTGTTAATCTGCTCTGCTGCTTCCTCGGCTGACACACCAGTGAGGAAATGGAGGGGTTTTGAAGTCTTTCCCAGGCCACAGAGGGTTTTTATCTTGGTGTACCACTGGCTGGAGTTGTTATGGAGGAGATGGTGCACCTTGGTGGGGTAATATGTCTTCTTTACCTCACGAATTTCTCGGATGATCTGGTTCCTCAGTTGTTTGTACTGGTGGTTGTTGGTGTAAAACGCCTGGTTACGAAGATCTAGGAGGCGTTTTATTCTTGGGGTTATCCATGGAAGGTCAGAGGGGTGTTTTTTGGATGTTTTTGATGGAAAGAAATGATGGTAGGCCTCCATGACTGAAGAGTGATAATTTTCCCACTTGGTGTTGACATCTTCAGGTGTAGTGACCTCGTTCCATGGATATGTAGTCACCCACTGACCAAATTGTCTTAATGCTGAGTCAGTAAGTGGTCTATAGGTGGTGATGGTACATACAGGTGGTAGGGAGGTGGTGGGGGTTGGGGACCACAGTACAGATGTGTGTGGGCTGCGTCCCATGGGAGGGAGTGGCTGTGGTGGAAGGTACAGGTCGGCCATATCAGTCAATATCAAGTCCAGGGTGTTTTGGCCGTGAGTGGGGAAATCCACTACTTGACGTAAGCTGAGATGGTCGAGTATATCTCCCACATCCAGTTCATTGAAATCCCCACAGACGATCAATTTGCTGGAGGGTAATCTGATTTTGAGAGTGTCAGCAGTGGTGATGATGTGGTCAATGAGTAGTGGGCTGGTGGGGGAGCGTGGTGGATGGTAGGCCAGGCAGAGGATGACAGATGCGGTATGGCGAGGATGGCATGGAGGTGTGATTTTGACCCACAAAGCCTCTATCTCCCTGGGGATTTCCACACCTAGGCTGGATGGGGATAGGTTCTCACGGGTAAACATGACCAAACCACCACCTCTACGGTCTGTCCTTAGCTGGTGAAACAATTGATAATTTTCAATGACACATGTTTCAGGGACCACTTGCCATGCTTCTGTGTGTGTGTGTGTACGTAAATACCTATGTGTGTGTGTACGTAAATACCTGTGTGTGTGTGTGTGTGTACGTAAGTAACTGTGTGTGTTTACGTAAATACCTGTGTGTGTGTGTGTATGTAAATACCTGTGTGTACGTAAATATCTGTGTGTGTTTGTGTGTACTTAAGTACCTGTGTAATGGTAGGATTGGTTATTATTCAGTTAATACTAAGAATTTTTCCCCATAACAATACTTAAGTACAATATACATGATATGTAGGGGAAAACGAAGCGGGTTCCTTTGAGTTTAAATAATGCGCCACTGTTTTGGAGGGAAAAACTTGAATGTTTTGGTACCGAGATATAAAAACTAGTTCTTACTATTGATGCCTTTGTATAGTTAAGTACAGCAAGTTGGAGTTGTAAGTGGTGATCAATCAACTAGATAGTTTCTTTGAGTGGGATGTAACGTAAAAGTTTGTAACCTTGCGCGTGGAGTTCCCTCCCTTTCTCCTGAGGCGTCACTTGGAAAATGTCGCCGACTCACTAAAGTTGTGTGTGAGGGTTCGGCCCTCCAATTCATTATTAATTTGTACTATCTTCCCCTCTTTGAGAGGTAAGTTATTGATTTATCACCATGTCATTTATTAAAATATATGTTGTCATTATAATTAGAAGGTTGTGATAATTGTGAGTAATGGAATTAAAACAGTTACAGTATATACATATAATAATCGATGTTTAAGTGAAGTTTGTATTATGGGAATTTATCTTTCAGGAATGATACATCTTATTTTTCTAATCTAGAATACTTGTGTTTAGTATATTTAGATGTATGTGTAGGTTTAAGGAGATGATAGAATTCCATGCATATTTTTAGGTGATTTACATAAATTGTATTTATTGTTTTGAGAATGCTCTTATTTATTTGAGTAATTTATAAAGGGATATAAATCTATAATTATTCCTATTAGTTGAGGGAGTACCAGTACTGAGAGTGGTATTACTAGTACTGTACAGTATTTTCTATGTATTTTATTATTTCATTGATACCATGTTTATTTCTTTTATTTTTGTGATATCTTATGTTAATACAATTTCATCAGCATAATGTACAACTTTTAGGGTTTCTGGACGGGAGAGAGTTTGTTGGGAGCCCAAGATTGGAGTACCGTCCTAGTGTTGGTTCAAGAATTACCCAGGGAAACCATGTACCGGATCTAGGAGCTAAGTATTTAACCCCATATGTATTTTCTTTTGTCAGTCATTTTAGGGTCTAAGGTGACTGGACCCATAGAAAAAGTGGTCACCTGGTGGCAACAGAAATTAATACAGTACTATGAGTCATTGACCCACCTATAACATAACAGTTAAGCTTTTTGGGGTCAGTAAATAATTGGACATTACACCTGTGTGTGTGTGTGTACGTAAATACCTGTGTGTGTGTGTGTGTATGTAAATACCTGTTTGTGTGTGAACGTAAATACCTGTTTGTGTGTGTACGTAAATACCTGTGTGTGTGTGTATGTAAATACCTGTGTGTGCGTGTGTGTGTGTATGTAAATACCTGTGTGTGTGTGTGTGTGTACGTAAATACCTGTGTATGTGTGTGTACGTAAATACCTGTGTGTGTGTGTGTACGTAAATACCTGTGTGTGTGTGTGTACGTAAATACCTGTGTGTGTGTGTACGTAAATACCTGTGTGTGTGTGTACATAAATACCTGTGTGTGTGTGTACGTAAATACCTGTGTGTGTGTACATTAATACCTGTGTGTGTGTGTGTACGTAAATACCTGTGTGTGTGTGTACGTAAATACCTGTGTGTGTGTGTGTGTACGTACGTAAATACCTGTGTGTGTGTGTACGTAAATACCTGGGTGTGTGTGTGTGTGTACGTAAATACCTGGGTGTGTGTGTGTGTACGTAAATACCTGTGTGTGTGTGTGTACGTAAATACTTGTGTGTGTGTACGTACGTAAATATCTGTGTGTGTGTGTACGTAAATACCTGTGTGTGTGTGTACGTAAATACCTGGGTGTGTGTGTGTGTGTGTACGTAAATACCTGTGTGTGTACGTAAATACCTGTGTGTGTGTGTGTACGTAAATACCCGTGTGTGTGTACGTAAATACCTGTGTGTGTGTACGTAAATACCTGTGTGTGTGTGTACGTAAATACCTGTGTGTGTGTGTACGTAAATACCTGTGTGTGTGTGTACGTAAATACCTGTGTGTGCGTGTGTACGTCAATACCTGTGTTCTTACCTATTTGTTCTTACCTATTTGTATCTTTACAGGATTGTGTGTGTGTGTGTGTGTGTGTGTATTCACCCCCTACTCCCAACCACCACTTGTTGAATTAACACTTTGTGCAACGTGTGGTTCAGTGTGGACAGGACTATTGAATGACATACTCCATCATAATGACCAATGTACCACACAGAGAAAGGTTCTGTTGAAAACCTAAAACCCATTTGTGAACCACATGATACAATTACTGACTTACAGTTAATGAAATAATGTTGGTGATATTAAAGGAACACTTTGTTTACAGGTTGTTGTTGTTGAAGTTCCTCAAGGTGTCTGTCTGGCTGAACAGCCCTGAGCTCCTGAGGAAGGCCATGGTTCTCTTAGGGTTGGTTGTGACGGTTTGGCCCCCACTGGACGCCTCCCCTCCATCTGGTGAAAACTTGCTCCATATTGGGCTGGTCCCGTCGGTCCAGCTGGGTGGTCGGTCCAGCTGGGGAGGGTGGTCCCACAACAAAGACGCTGCCACTCTAGGACCTGTTTACAGGTTATATACAGTCGGTGTCAAATATAATGATCCATATATGGGTAACTCACGTAAGAGTTTGACAGCTTCCCTCTGTTCCTTAGATGATAAACTTTCCAATAAATAGGTTTATCACCATCTTTTAATTTAATACAAGCAGCTACAGACTACTTAAAACAATAACACACACACACACGCGTTAACTACCATCTTATAATTTATTACAAGCAGCTACACACTACTTAAAACAATAACATACACACACGTTAACTACCATCTTTTAATTTAATACAAGCAGCTACACACTACTTAAAACAATAACATCATATGTGAACGTGAAAACATTAGACCGTAAATTGTTTGAGATACCCATATGTGGATGATTATTATTGACACAGACTGTACAGTCGGCAAAAAAAGTTTCGTTGCCATCCTTTTAACAGTGTGATGTAATGTTGGTAGGCCTGACTGGTGAGTCAGGTGTGGCGCGAGTGTCATATATACACCTCGATCTCGTATAGAACGTCCAATGGGTCGATAGAAGACGTCATTCTATGTGAAATCGTTCTATGTGATACACGTAACCTATGGGGAAAATCACATTTGGTCGATCAATCACCAAAATTGTCCCTGAAATTAACATAAAATACTTTTCAAGGTTTTTCTTGCCTTAATCCTACTGTACAGGGATGTATGTAAAATGCATATTACAATTCGTATTAAGGTTTTGGCAGGTGACTCATGTGACTGAGACGAGTCGGTGGCATCCGTGGTGGTGGAGGTGGTAGGGTGGGAGATAGTGCGTGATCATCGTTTGTTTTCTTTTATTAACCATACGCTGGTGTTTCCTTCTCCTTTCTCTTTCCGAGAAATAACTTCCTTGTTTATATCGAAGGAAATGGCCTTCCATTTTGTAAATGCACCACCTGGCATGACTGAGTGTTGAAGCTGGTGGTTAACTCGTAATCACTAAAAACGAGCGAGTCAAACACGAAATTTCCCTAACTTCAACTTTAGAATTTCCCTTTATGCCTCAATAATTTCCTGTTTACTCTTGAACATTGACGGTCTTTTTGGTATTTCTTCTGGTAAGACTTTCCCAGTTTACTTTTGAACAATCTTTATATAATTTCCCCGTGTGGATTTCAAAATTCCCTAAAACAGAGAAATTTCCTTGCACCTGGCAACACTGGGTAGTGGGAAGGAGCGGGAGGCATGGCGGGAACACATTCACCCACACTGTACAGACGCCTGTGATATCATTTTCTGACACGTTCATTATGATTTCGCTCGTTTTGTATAAGAACTCCTCGGATTTGCTTCACTTATTTTCGCCACCCGTTCTATATGGATGCAATCGTTTTGTAAAATAATTTTAAGCTAATATTTTGGTCGCTCGTTCTATACGAGAATCGTTCTATGTGAACACGTTCTATATGAGACCGAGGTGTACCTCCGTCACCCTCCTGGACCCCTCAGTGTCTAATGGGCAGGCAAGTAAGAATGACGTACTTTTACCCAGTGCTACTTTTTCTGGGTATTTCAAGGTTATTCTTGTTCTAAAATACTCAAACGTATTTCTTTGTTTAATGATGAATAGTTAAATAGTAATAGTTCTTGAACACTCAAAATTTAATTTAAAATCAGTTAAACTTTTGATATAAAAAGAAAGGGAATGCCTTGTGCTAAGTTGTCATTGCCGCGGCCCGCGAGGCACAGCTGCTCAGACGGCGGAGTACCAACCCTGCCGCGCTTATCGATGTTCAAATTAACGTAGGGGTGGTAACAAAACTTTTTTTGCTGACTGTACATTGCAGAATTTGCAGTCTTCCATAATGTGTTTAATAGAATGGTGTCCTGTAGCCTGGAATAGTTTGGAGGAATCATTTGCTCCAGATTTACCACCCAAAACAAAGTGCTAGATATCCCCCAAGCCTGTCCCCTACTCCCGCACCCCCCAAAACCCCCCCAAGCCTGTCCCCTACTCCCGCACCCCCCAAAACCCCCCCAAGCCTGTCCCCTACTCCTGCACCCCCCAATACCCCCCCAAGCCTGTCCCCTACTCCCGCACCCCCCAAAACCCCCCCAAGCCTGTCCCCTACTCCCGCACCCCCCAAAACCCCCCCAAGCCTGTCCCCCTACTCCCGCACCCCCTTAAAGTGTAATCATTATTATTTTGCAGGTGTTAATGTAGCAATAACCTTCCCCAGGATTCATTACCAAGATGATACAACAATTGCTAACAACAACACATCTAATGGTAGGACAATGATGGCATGTGTTAAGGACTGTATGGATATTTATACCTGGGTTTATGGCACCCTGTGATGTAGTCAGAATATTGGAGATAATTACCAAGATGATGCAACAATTATTAAGAACAACACATCTAATGGTAGGACAATGTGTTAAGGACCGTATAGATATTTATACCTGGGTTTAAGGCACCCTGTGTAAGGACTGTATGGATATTTATACCGGGGTTTAACACACTGCAGCATGGCCTGGGTTGGTTTAAACTGTGTGTGTGTGTTTGAAGGCTTCTGATTCAACCTCACCATGCCATAAAACAAGCTCCTTCCATATAGTTAGTTGGTGTGTGTGTGTGAATTGGTGAAACTGACTGAGAAAGGCAGACAGTGTGTGTTTCATTATAATTGATATGTTACCAATGTAGAAGACGTCTATGTGCAGTACAAATTTGAATTAAGGTAGTAATTCTTTTTTGGTACATTGGAGTGCCTTGATTCCTCCAAATTATGCTAAGAAACAGGACCAGAAGAGCAAAAATAATGGTGTTCTGTTGTTGCTTGGAATAGTTTGGAGGAATCAGTTGCTCCAGATTTACCAACACAAAACTTCCCCCTAAAGGTACCCTGTGTTGTAGTCAGAAAATTGGAGGTAAATGAGTCCTTCAAATATTGCCAGAAAACACCAACTACACAGAAGCAGCTTGTTGTTTGGTGGAATCAGAAGTCTCCAATTTTCATACACAATCACAGGGTCCTTAAAGGAAGATTTTCTTGTTGGTGAATTGGAAGGTGTGTGATTCCTCCAAACTATGTCATGAAACAACAGATATTGTATTTAGTAATATTGATATGATTTGTTTGTTTCCTGACATAGTTTGGAGGAGTGGGGAATGAGTGGGTAGTGTAGTGAGTGGGTGGTGAGTGGGTAGTCCTCCAATTTCCCACCAAGAGAATCTCACCTTAACCCATTCATTAGTTCCGACACAGCGTTTGTGCCCATACTGTGCTTACGTGTGGTAGGTGCGACACATATGGTGTGCCCAAGGCATTATTTACTTCTTATTCTGAAACACAGGCACAGAGCTCCTCTGCAGTCTTTTAGATATTTGTTTATTTACTAATTGTACTTTCATCATTAGTCTTGTAAGTCTGTCATAGAAAGGAACAATGATATCTCAAAAAAAAAAAAAAAAAAAAATTGTACAGTAATGCAGTACGATAACTGCGGCCTCTGGCAGCTAGTCAGGTGCCGCGAGCGGTGTCGGTGAGAAAACAATCAGTTATCATCATGAGTCAGCGGGAGTCCCTTACTTAGATCGAGTTTTGATTAATTTTTCCGATATTCATGGGGACAGAGACTTTATAGATGATTTGGACTCTTCAGAAATAAATGAAAAGAATATGGATGGTAAAGAGTTAAGAATTTGATCTGATAATGTGATGTTACATTATCATTTACTGAAGGCTATAATGTGCTAAAGTTAGTAGGCAAACAACCAGTATTCCTCCAAATAAGGGAAATATAGATTCTTATAAATAGATATAATTACTTTATATCTATACCATGTCTTTACATAAAAATTGGTAATAAATTACATGATATGCAATGCCATTTAGGCTATACAGAAATTACAGGATATTTCACCCTATTCTCCCCAACTGTCCAAGTAATAAATAACATAAACTACAATGATTCCTATCCTTTTTCTCTACAACTATACAAGTAAAAAATAATAGGATATGTACTAATTCTCACCCCTTTCTTGTCCAACTAAGCTATACAGTATAAGTAATAAATACAGTAACAAGATATGTAACAAGTGTCACTCGTATTCTGTACAACTGTAAAACAACTGTGTTGTAATGGATACGGTACTAATAGGAAATGCAATAATTATATCACACCTTTTCTGTCCAAGTAATACAGTAATAGGAATGCAATAACTCTCACCCCTTTTCTATACACTTATAAAAGTTGTAATTAACAGGAAGGAACTGCAATACAGAAATTCTCAACACAGGAATAACAATAAAGTACTTCTCAACACATCTCTGTACAAAACTCCAAGTAAAGAATAATAGGAAATGCAATCATTCTCAATCCTCTTCTCTCCAACTGTCCAGATAATACATAACAGAATGTACAGTAATTCCCATCCTTTTTCTGTACAGTACAACTGTGAAAGTAAATAATAGAAAATGAAATGTAGTACTGTACTTCTAATACCCTATCTATGTACAGTGATTCCCATCCTTTTTCTGTACAACTGTAAAAGTAATAATAATAGAAAATGCAATGCAATACTGTACATTTCATACCCTATCTATGTAGCCTATAATAATAATTCCCATCCTAGTTCTTGACAACTGTAAAAGTAAATAATAATAGAAAATGCAATACAGTACTGTACTTCTCATAACCTTTCTATACATCTGTACAAGTAATAGATCAGAGGATATGCAATAACCTTTTTACCTTTTCTGTCCAATAAATAATAACTACAGGAAAAGCAATACAATAAATTTCAACACATCTTTATACATAACTCCAAGTAAGGAATATTCGGAGATGCAATAATTCTCACCCCTTTTCTGTCTAACTGTCCAGGTAAACAATTAGAAGAAATGAAATTATTTTCACACCTTTCCTATCCAACCAGTGATAAATTAGAGGAATGGCAGTAACTTTTACACATTTGCTGTAACTGTTCTTCTAAATACAGTACTTACCTTACCTCATATTTTACTAAACCAGAAATTGACCCAACCAGGGCTGTAGGGCTGTAGATTTCTCCCTCTTGATCTCTAAGTGCAAATACAAAGTACAATATATCCTTCTCTTTTCTAAATACTTTTCCTGAAGCTGTCTACCCATAAAAATTATATCAGTGGTTCGTCTCTAAGGTATGACATCCTATTTCATTTCAGTAATATATACTCTTTATGTAATCATACTCCTTAGAACTCTGTACATGACTTTCATGATGTAAGTATGGAAAAGTACTTTTTTAGAAAGCTACAAGGTTTCAGTAATCACTACTAACACCGAGCCATGAAAAATATTAGCCTATAGGGGTTAGTCTGTACACAAACTAGGTTCGTTCCTGTTATAGAGCTTATAACTGGTCATTACAAATCATTCTCTGTACTCAATGACTTTCAAACTACTTATATATATTCTTAAAAGTGACAATGTGAAAATAAAGTGTAAACTAACGTCAATGTATCCACAGTTACGAGCACACTATAATAGTACTACTATGATTTTCTCATGGAGAGCAGTACATCCATGCCAGACCGGCTACAAGATGTTATCAAGGAGGAGAGTGTCTGGACACACTACTACTGTAGTTTCCACAATACCGCTCTCCGTAAGAGTAGTAATTTAATTTTAACCTAATTCAATTTTAACAGCTTAAGTTGTACAGTTATCATGATTATGATAGGTTGATAAGCCACATCCATGGGTGAAGCTGGCTTATCGAATACCACGGTGATGCAGGACAATAAAGGTGTGTGTAGACTGTAGAGGGATGGTTCCCAGCACACTCGCGACTTACGATTAATTTATGTTGTCATCTTTGCCCAATCTGTCAGTGACCCCACAGTACTGTGAACACTGGAGGCTGCTAAAGTTCACTGAAATTATCAATCTATAGGGATACCCTTGGTCGGAGCTGAAAGGAAACTATTATGACAATTGTCGATACACAACTAACACTTATCCATAATGGTAGAAAAAAAATAAACTCTGGAAATTATTATTATTGACTAATTGTCATTGTCACAGACTAATAAGCATATTATAATGACAAACATTTAGGGGCGAGCCTATAGAAAATTATGGCCAACTCACAGTCTAGATAGTATCTGGACCGTGGGGCAACTGTGGTTGTATGTCCTAGCAACATATGTGTTCAGACATCACACTCAGGATATTATACTTTACTTAAAGTAACTATAAGTAACTATCATGCAGAACATGTAATAATAATTACTCAAGGATGTGTTTGTTTTCACTGGCCGATGTTGAACATTCATAACGACGAATAACATCGGAGGCCACCTGCTGCCTCACTACCTGACCAACGTGACTGTTGCAGTAAGAGTGTATAGTATAGTACTGAAAACACACACATTGACAAAGGATTTTCCTTTCCACCACAATGTTGTGGTAAAAAACGTCACATTTGTTTTGCAGTAGTATATACTGTATACCATTACTTTATATGTTAGTTTTGTATTATTGCTTCCACTACCCTCCCCTCCTACAATTCCCCCCACTCTGCTTCCCTACACCATCTCACCACTCTCATCCTTCACCCCGCACCCTCGATCCCCCAGCACCCTCCCCTAAACTCATACTGGCAACAAGATCTAGAATATTCTAGGTCTTGGAATCACCAAGGTTGGACGTACAGTCGGCGGCAATAGACGTGTCGCATAATCAACATCCAGGTTATCATTTCACGAGGATGTGTACTTCATGAATTGATCGATGTAGCGACACGAATTTTGCCGCCGACTGTACACAGGAAGGTGTAACCTGCAAATGAGATAGTGTTCAGTCAAAGCCAATAATTGACGAGTTTATGAGGAGTATATGGGTACGATAGAACCTCTCAAAATGGTTAATATTTATCGGGATGGCAACTCAATTCCTCGACTCTACAATACCTGTATGTTTGGAAGAATAAAACTAGATTAGTTTATTACGTACTATTTTATTTACTCTTTAATCCCTTAAAGAGATTAGGTGGACTACTGCTTGGTCAGTAGCCCGTGACTCTTGCAAGGCCCCGAGATTATTGGGTGTCGCACCATATGATACAGTTGAGCTTCGTACCGTAGCTTCTCTTCTGCCACACTAGATGACGACACCTTATTTATACACGTCACTATCAGGAGAGAGCAGCTACACCGTCACTCACAGCTTCTTGGAATATGGTCTGGCATCAGTGTTGTGAGTCGCCATGTCATTCGGACCTGAAATGAAAATTAGATAACTGGAAATACTGTTTAAGTATAATACCTAAGCAAGGGTGAGTAGATGCGCTGATTCATGGGCATATCTAGAGTTCGGGAACTTTAAGCTCACATTCATCAAGACCGCCATATGACAAGGGAAGGGCTGTATAGGGTGAAAAATAACACTTGTCATTGCTATATAATAACTGGAACATTAAATTGTGCCATGAGAGTTCGCCTTTATTCTTGTTACAGAACCGAGTCAGGCAGGGCTTTACAAACCTAGTTTTAAATTTATATTACCAAAATGTTATTAAAGCAGGTCAAGCCAAAACATCACTACATTATTATTCTAAATCATTCTGTACTTGTCATAATTATACGTGATTAAAACTCCCTCTATCTTTTGTATTAGCAATCCAAAATTTATACAATTTTATGCAAGGGAATACTGTTATAGAGGACTAAATCAATCAATAGAACTGAACATATATATATATTTTTTTACTTTAATATATCACGATCTATAAGTATAACCAGTCTTGCAAGGACCAATGTCTGTTGTATGTAATGGAACAACCAAATTTTGCAAATAATATACATACCGGCACCAAGTATCGAGTTGTAACCTCAATGTTCTAGACAGCTGCAGCAATATCATGGATGGATAACCATGCAGTCACTTCACACCTCCACCACCACCACTCACAATGCAGGGTTCGTCAGTGGTGAGCTGTCGTATTAAACACATTGTCAGGGCATTTGCTTAAGGCATCAAATTAATACAATATTAAACTTCTACCTGTGCTATAAACTTTGCTAATGGCTTTAAAGTACAAGACAACTATGCCGCAAACTGAACTATGTACTAGCTTACACAATGTTAATATTAGAAATTTAGAATGAGTTGGTATTTGCACTCTGCAACTAATGAGTTCAAAAACACACATACCTATAGTAAGACTTAATCACGTACACCCACGAGCCAAAGTTCTCCGACTGTGTCTATCATGTATATGTTTCCAATCATAGCCTCACCCTTCTCAGGCTTGTTATCTTCCCATCTTCTCCTCCCTTAAGTCAGGTGGATTAATGCTCCCTCTATGAGATATAGTTGTAAACGTCACCCTGGTAGAGGGACTTGACAAACTTTTGTTCGTGGGTGTACATACATGAACATCATTCACTTGCTACTGTAGGTGTGGAAAAGTATCAAATAATTTTAACATGAGTCTTTCAATGTACGATGCCTCAAATCCTCAAATAACTATCTGAAATATTTTTTGGGTAAACCTGCCCGAGACCTTGTAGCACATGTTAGTAGCAATAAGCCTGAAGATCTCCTTGCCAAGTGACATTTATGTAGTATATAGGTAAATCCTACACTGAAAAGCCACGGTGACATAACACACCCTTGCCTCAATCCTACACTAATATCAAAACTTTCACTCAGATCACCCTTTACCCGCACACATGCTTTTGTCTCAATAATGGGCCTCAATATTTTCCGGCAAGCATCCACCAACACCGTAAATCCATGATCTTTCTCGGACATGTGATGAGGAGGGATGAGATGGAGGCTGTGGTACTGACCAGGATGGTGGAGGGAAGGAGAGCATGAGGACGACAGAGAGAGAAATTTTTGGATGATGTGACGAGAGTGGCAGGGGAACATCTTAAGCCTACTGAGTTGATGCAGCTAACAAGAGACAGAGTCAGGTGGCGTTACATGGTTGCCAAAGTCCAAGTGGATGTGGCAATTCGGTAACTGTAACACTGAACATGAGAGAAATTGTAAGATTGAAAGCGGAAACTACAGTAAATCGCACGACATCGCCTCATTTTTTTTTTCCTTGACGCAGGGAGGCACTACAAGTCAGATGGGAAAAACATATATCCTATGTATAACTCCTAAACATGAGGTTACATATTAAATAATGTGCTTAGTAACCCCCCCCCCCCACCCCTAGAGGAACTATAAAGAAATACCCCTTCACACAACGCCTTTATACGAATTTTACACTGCTAATAGATTGAAACTACCAAACCACACAACAAACTACCATCCAACGTAGACAAACGACGGTTTTGGAGGTCGTAACAAGCCTATTACTGCTGGCTGGAGTCATTTGTCATCTTTTGCTGGAGAAATGTGTCATATAGCAATTCGAGGTGTTTTTGTATGAGTTCGATAATATACAAAGAAGTTTTAGATTACTGTACATTTTTTAACAGGTAAATAAATAATGAAAGAAAATCGGAGGAAAAGTTTCTCTGTGTCCACGTTCCAGGAATCCAATTGGTGGATTTGTAGAGTCGAGTTGCCATTTCGAATGTACTTTGTTAATGATAGAAAAATATGTTGGGAATAAATACTTAATGAATTTAGAACACTTATATAACTTCAGTGTAGCCAAATAATTGAAATCTATGATAATGTTAGTATTACTGTTGGTGTCTCACGATAATACTGCATCATTTGTTATAAATATCACGAATTGGTAACTGTGGGTCTGGTCACATGATGAGAGGGAGGGTGTGTGTAGGGGGTAACCAAGGTGTTGATGGGACTGAGTGTCACTCCGACTGACTCACATTATCGGCTTTCAGTCTGTCAGTTGTATTCTTTTCGGGTAGATCTCGCTGCTCTGTGTCCCTTCGCTGCATGATTGGTGAGCATTTTGAAAGTTTCTCGTAGCTGCCTAACATATTTATTTACATATCAACCGGTGATTGTTAGTTGTAAGTTCCCTTTTCAAGACCGTGTTTAAATATGCTTTCAGTGCAAAATTTAACAAGGGTTTGGATTAGTTGAAACTGTTCTTATGGAGAAACGGGACAATAGCTTAATAAAAATTGCATTTTGTTTTGAGGCTGTCGAAATGCACGTAATGTATAGTCTCCTCCACTGCCGCGTTCATCACTCCAGCGTTGTCAATGTGTGTAACCCACAAGGTGTGAACCTCCAGTGTCGTAGACTCTAGTATCCGAAACACACCAATATGATTCATGTCAGTGGGAGGTTGATTGAGGGGTGGTGTTGGCTTGGGTGTGGTGTTCTATGGAGGCAGGGTAGGGAACTGTTAGCTGTAATGCAGAAGTCTTGGCTAGGTGCTGTTTTAATGAATACTCAATATAGGTCAAAGATTATAGTAACACTTGGTGGAGTTTTTGTTTCATGTTCTACATCATAACGATAATGATAGCTACTGCAGGTAAGAATAATATCTCTAGTGTGGAATTTAAGCACGTCACCGTGTTGCTATAACCTTCCACACCACCATTAGTCCCCACAAGTCAAGATAGGCTCGTTCCTTCAAGTTGGTCTTTGCATATTAATATGGTATTTATTTTGTGACTGACACAGATTTGTCAGTAACAACAATGTCCAACATTTGATGAACATTAAAACAGTAGTAATACTGTACTGACAGTTGTCATTAAAAGTTGTTTCTTGACAGTTCCGACTATAGATTATTCATTATATATTTTTCATTATATAGTGAACCTTTTACAACCTTTATTGTTCACATTACTTTGTGATCATAGATGGATTGGGTGAGGATGGAAACAAATCATATATTTAAGGTGTTGGATGCTTCATATGTGTCTCAGTTGATGAATACAGTCGAGCTTCAAGGTGTTGGTTGATTCAAGGCATACATAAGTAAATATTCTGATATTTCACTTTGATACAGATTGACTTGCACCTTATATGTGATTTACAATACCCTATTTACACATGACAATTTATTTCATTAATATTAATTGAGTTTAGGCCATGACGATATGATGCTAGTAACCACAACTGTGCACGCCAATTAATGTGTGTGAAGAGAGAGAGAATGACTTTCAAGGTATTCGCGACTATAACTTTAAATGTATTAATTTTGTTGGCATCCTCTATCAAACCGTCTATAACCGCTTAGTAATGTCAAAACTGAAGTGTTAAGTTCAATATGTAATGATAATAAAATATTACCTCGGTCGGAGCAGTCAAATTTCATCGTAAAATATCAAGTCATGACACTACTATCAATGTTCACAATGCTCGTAAATTGAAGATATTTGTTATAATTGACAGAAAATAAAGCCATCGTCATCACAATGATTAACTTGGTGGGACCAACCTATGGAAATTTATGTGTCCTGATTTTAATATGGTATGTTCTAGGAACATTGTGACGTTTAAAACTTCACATTCAATATAATTTACTTATGTGTAATAACTATTATTAACGTTATGATGTAGAACATGAAATATTAATTAAAACCAAGATGTGCTGCTGATAGCTGGCATATACTAAACATTCATAGAGACATCTGGCTGAGACTAGCTACTGCCTCACCAACCCACCATTTCCTTTACCGTTTGAGAGCATAATATACTGATAACAAACAATAACTAATGACTTTACTAACCATTACAATGTTGTGGTCTACCAATGTCATGTTTATGTAACAGATTTATATAGTTGACATATAATTTAGTACAGCATTACTGCTTACAATCCTCTCGCTAACTTTCCTCCGTAAAACATGAACCACACCATTCCCAAGCCTACACCCCTCCATTACCATCACCCCGATTTACTCCTGGCATGTGTTTCGGATATGAGAGTCGAAACTGGAGGTTCACACCTTGTGGGGTACAAACATTGACAAGGCTGGAGTGATGAACGTGGCAGTGGAGGAGACTGTACCATCAAAGACAAAATTCGTGTCGTGAAATCTAGTGAAAATATATTGTAGAGGATTAAACTTACTGCTGAACGTTACTATAGTGGGGCTTTCATAATGTTTCACAAGTTATATTAAATTATTGGACAAGACAGCGACACGAGTTTTGTCTTTGATTGTACAGGAAAAAATAGATTAATGTAAATATAAGTGCCGGTGTGTCTGTCTTCATAACATAAATTTTTGGCAGGTGTTGGTCACGTGAGGAGTGATGGTACGAACCGAGGTGTCTACAGGCCTTCCTCTCACTGCCTGCCTTCAGTTGGTTTGCTGTGCTGATTGTGTGAGGATGTGGTTGTCCTGATTCTTGCTGCAATAATTGGTTAGTATATTTTCGACAGTATTATGACCAAATTGTGACATACTCTGAAACATTTATTGGGTATATCAATATTGTCTTATTAATGAATATCAAATAATGATATATAAAAATACACCAAGAAAACGATGTGTTGGTAGATGTAGAAAGATAATCAGAAATCGTCCGTTTCAGATGCGACACCTGTAGTCCCGTATGGATGATGTTGATCTTGATTGGACATGGCATCCGCATGACTGTTTGCCCAGGAAAATGCTCTCCAACACCACACCGACCTGTGTTCCTGTTAAAGTCGTTGAAGTGATACTGCAACATAGCCTTAGAAGGTTGGTACTACGGCATTTTACAGATATAGTTTTGTGTAATATTTATAAATAGTTAATCCCCTAACTGCACTTGAAGACTGGGAAGCCAAGTGGCAGATGACATTTAGACCAGACAAATGCCATCACATCCGTTTTACCAGAGCCCATAATCCCATTCCACATACTGTACATACCAGCTACACAACACCAACCTCAACAGTCACTTATCACAAATACTTGGGCGTCCACATCTCAGCGGACATGAGGTGGAACACACACATAGGTAGCATCAGGGCCAAAGCTAGTAGGGTCCTGGGGTTCTTGTGCAGGAACCTCAGCAGGTGTAACAGACATCAAAATTATTACTTATAATACATTCGTTCGGCCACACTCACTACTGCGACACCGTCTGGGACCCACACACTAACAATAATATCAATAAATTAGAGTCCATACAAAATAAAACTGCAAGATGGGCCAGACGTGATTACAAACACACTACATCAGTCACTTTGCTTAATTAAACAAGACACAAAACTAGACCCATTGACAACACGAAGACGGATACACCGACAACAGATGATATACAAAATCATAAAGAAGTTAGTTTACATACAAAGACGCATATCTACACCCTAAAAGCATACGATCCACTAGAGGCAGCCACAACTTAAAATACCATACATACCAGACAAGCACTGATATATTTAGGCACTCATTCTTTCCCCGCAGCATCCAAGAGTGGAATCATCTCCCATCTCACGTAGTTAATAGCCCCACTCTTGACACGTTTAGAAATAGGATCACCAATCATTACCTCCTCAATCCTAATCCTCAACACGCAGTCCCTGACCCAATCCACCCTTATCCTAACCCCCTTCCTAATCCTCCCCTGGATCCTTAAATCCCCCGCATATTATGCTGCCCATGAGCGGCCCTCTTTGGGACCCACAACTTGAACTTGAAAGGTTGAATTATTGCAAAGTTTAACAGTGACATGGAGTTATTTTGATGTGGTACTATTTATTCACTCATTCAATCAGTCTTTGTCTAGCTTGGTTAATTATTATAGCAATGTTGGTATAACCTTGTCGAAGGTTGTTTAACTGTAGGCCTAATAGTAATCATCTTTTACCTATTGCATTGAAGATAGTTTCACAGACCGAAATTTATGTTCATAGTCTATAGATGCAAGAATATCATGTAGGCATTATACCATTGTACAGACAAATATATATTTTCATGGTCCATCTGGCCCTGGTGTCCTACCCTTGTACAACCGTACCCTGTGGAAGTGGTGGAAGTTATACATGGACTGGCTTCTGATCCACGGGTGTCTGCTGGAGCTTAACACTTGGTGAGTACGAACATAAGTTGTTTTTTTACTTCAGTTATTATTAATTAAAGGGAAAGTCTGATTTTTTAGCAAAGTTTGGATCGGTCCAGATTAGGATAATTCAAGATCATGAGTGATACTTTCACTGTGATGGAAGGTGTATGGGACGGTCGTTACTGAAAGACTGAAGTAACAGAATAAAGTTAGTGAGGAGCAGGGAGGGTTCAGAAAGTGTAGAGGTTGTGTGGACCAGATATTGGCATTAAAATCAACTGTGGAGAATTATATTGGGAAGAGTAGGAAGTTGTATGGAGCCTTCATGGACTTGGAAAAGGCATACGATTGGGTTGATACGAGAGCTATGACAGAGGAGTTGAGGATTTACGGTGTTGGAGGGTATTTGCTGAAAGGCATGGGAGGCCTATGCAGAGGCAACGGCATTTATGCCGGTAGAGGGTGATGTAAGTGAGAATTTTTATATTAATGTACTACTGATACAAGGGTGTGCCCTGTCACCATGGCTCTTCAATTATATATGGATGGTTGTGTAAGAGATGAAGGCCAAAGTGAATGACCTGGGGGCGAAGCTAACATTGAATGGAGTAAATTGGTCCTTGGTGGCAAGCTTATTTGCGGATGACACTTCTGATGGCTGAGAGTGGGAGTTACAGAGGGTGGTGGATGAGTTTTAGTCTGTATGTAAACGAAGGAAACTGAAGGTGAATATTGGTAAAATTAAGGAGATGATATTTGAGAGGGCAGAAACTGGATTGATCGACTTTGCCACAAATTGCAACACAAATAATGGTAACTTTGTCCATGCATATGACAACAACCACTGTATTGATTGGAATTCTGGTAAAATGATAATTAAGTGCAACAATTTCAAGAAACGTAGAATATTAGCATCAGTATGTATACAGCACTATAAAAACTTTAACTTAAATGAAGGTATGTTCAAACTAGATCCATTAATGAGAGCACTAGTGGTCAAATCCCTCCCAGATGTGGGGTCGGGTCCCTGAAGAATGGCCAGGTCAGGTCGGTTGGGTGAGGTGTGGTGTGGTGTGGTCTGTCTGTCATCAGAACACACCTTGTCCCTCCCTCCCCCTGTCAGCTACTTATTTTCCTTTCATGTTTCATTCAACTCTGTACTGCTGAAGAGGGAGGTAGTTGCCTCCGAAACGTCCATATTAAATACTTTTTGTCTATAAAAAGTGGGTTTTTCTTAGCACTACGAATTATATTTCCTGGCGAATCTGGCAACTTTTTCTCAGTTTGCGAAGGCTGGAATTGGAGAGAATGCAAAGTGAGGAGTTTGTGAAGGTGTATGGAAGTGAAGTTGTGGCACCTGGTGTGAGAAGCAGACCTCCGGTTAGACGGCAGAACAGTGGAAGAGTATGTGAGGGAGAGAAAAGTGAGGGGCAGAGGAGGTCTTTACCTTTAGGAGGGAGTGTTGGAACAGGGAAAACTGAAGAATCTTCTGCTGTGGCAACCCCCTTTGGGGGGGGGGGGATTCCCGGGTGAAAACGAGGCGTCGGAGCTTTAGATAGTAATGGAAGCGAGGTACATTAAATAGGCGAGCCCTCACTTTGAGTGATGTTGCCAGATGGTCTATTTTTGATCTGCGACTTTTTAAGTGCTGGACATGGGTAACTTAGTTAAATTTCATACCTTATTTTACACGAGAAAATTAGCATTCTAGTTCACGACCTTTTACTTAGATGTATAAAAAAATACATAGTTTTGTGTTTTCGCATAATATATGCTGAATATACTATATTTTTCATATAAATTAGTAAATAATAAAAGTCGAAATGTGTGCATTAGGCGGCTTTCATGAACTGCATGAGTATAACAGCCTACAAATATTAACAATTGTATTTAGCATGACCCATACCATAAAGCGGAAAATGTTGAAATGCCATATTTTCACATTTATTAGCATTAGAAATATGCATACTTTGCGCTGCCAGACGCATGAAGAGGTGAAAGCAAGGCTAACTGAATGTGTGGATACTGCGGGGATCGCATGGTGCTGTGTTTGTTTACGTTTACGTGTTGCTGCAGCAGCGGAGAACGTATCGTACGGAGACACCAATATATTAACATCTTATTGTGATTTAGTACTGTTACTATCATTGACGACGTAAAATGTAAAATAAAATTATAAAAGGCCTGTATAAGTTTGTGTCATTGTAATTTTGTTAGCTTTGCGTATAAGCGGACTAAAAAGCCTCTTCTGAAATAATAGGAGATATATTTTTATTCATGGCTGTATTCGTATGAAAATAAGTCAAAGATAAGTTAAAAATATGTAAAAAATATTGAATATGTTATAATAAGTCGTTCCACAATAGGAAGCCCAATATAACTTTGCCCGACATAGGACATTTTTTCCAGCCTAGAAATCGCCATCAAAATGCCGTTTGGCAACTCGTATTAAAGTGTGGGCTCGCCTATTGCTGGATGGATATTATATAGAGGAATCACAGGACAGTCGAGTGGAAGAAAAGTATTTGGAATATTTTACGCTCTATCGGTTTTAGTTTGGAGACTACCGAGCATAGAACAGGGATAATCAGGTGTTGAGTCTGAATGTTAAGTGTGGAGGGGTACGAACTTTAGCAAATTATATATACATTTACTAACCAACCCTCCAGAAAGGCTTACAGTCACTTCGCCCACCAGTCTCATTTTGGTTTTTGTAGAGTGGTACATAAAGAATTCGAAATAGTTAAGAAAGTTGTATGCATGTTTATCATGTACTGAGTAGGGGAAAAAACATAATTAAAACCTATAAAAGTTTTAATATAAAACATTTGGCAAGAAATGCATATATAAAAGAATAAGTTGCAGACAGGGCCATTGAGATGAGCATAACCTTTCAACATGGGATATGACGACCTCTCCCTTTGTATACTAATCATATCTTAGAGCAAATATTCTATCATGCTAATCACTTTACGTTTTCAGATGGATTTTTTGTATATTTTTTTTATGGGAGGGTGGGGGATACAAGCCTTATTTAGACAGGTGTTAATTTAGTGTCTTTGTGGAGAAGGCTTACAAGGCTTGTTTGTTTCGTGGTATGGTCAGGTGGAATCAGAAGCCTCCAATTTTCTTATACGATCACAGGGTCCTTAAGAGAGGAGTTAGTGGGAAGTAAAGTAAGCCAGACTACTTACCCATTTCTGTATTAAATTCTTTCGTTAAAATTCCCCCTCCCTCACTTGCCTGCAACTCGTTTGTATAGTTTGATTAAATATGGTATGGATTATGACTAGTAACTGGATTTATTGACGATCAGTTGTGGCGGTGATATTAGTGATAGTACTACAAACTGAATGGCACAAGGATATTAATAATCTATTGTCCAAAAGACCACACTCATCTGTCAGTTATAACTCTTTCGACAGCCATAAACGTTATAGTGTCTACAGTAAGTTATCAGTTCCAAATTGTGCATCCATAGGTACACTCGTGATACGAAATCCCTGACCAGAGACGAACGGCAGGCACCACACATACCCTGCATTCGAAGCTTTCTGCTACTCACACTCTGGTCAGAAATTATGTATCACGAGTGTACTCTAAATTTATGAAGTAGGCAACAGTTCGGTAAAGAGTAGGTTATTCTTCCTTTGTATAGGCTGTCGAAGGCCAGACAAACGGATTAAAATAGTTATTTGACCCAAATCAGTGCTGTATAGTCTAGTAGGTAGGTCTGTTGTCTGAAGGTTGCTGGTTTTCAGTTCTATTAGATGGTGTGGGGACTTATTTTTAAATTTTAGAATGTAAAGACTTAATGCATGTTAACTTTTTTTTCATAGATAGCTTTGGTCCTCTCATCTCAATACAGGTAAAAAATGAAAATGGTTTATCAATCCAATGGCTCATAATTTCATATAAGTTAGTATTGTCATTTCTAAATGATTAGAGTGAAGAATTTTATAGTTCTTCATGTAACATTCTATTTCCTATTGTCTGGATATACTTTCAGTTTAGTGCACCATAGTACTTGATAATGAAGAAACTTTCAATATGAAATTTAACAGGGTTTGATATACTTGTAATTTTTCTTACATATGGTTGAGTCAAATTCGACATGAAACAGTGTTTGGCTACAGTAATAATTTTTTTTTTACACGAATACTGCCTTTCCAATATGCAGTGATGGGAATTTCCATCTAAAAAGTTTTATAGCTTGCAGAAGAAAAATTAAGATAGTGCTGTCCATTTCAGATGAGAATTGGACAAGGCATCAGCATGGTGTAGTGGCTCTCCAACAACATACTGACCTGGCATTTATTTAGTCATACAGAGGAGACAGCAACATGGTCATAGGAGGTTGGTCCAGTTTATCAATTCAGAATTCAAAGTGTAAAACCTGGTCCTACTGTAATTTTCTTACTATACTGAGGTTTGAGAATAATGCTTAATCTGGTAGTATGTAATCGTACTAATACGTTTTTTCCCCATCCAGCCCTGAGAGTGGACGAGACTACGTTATCTGCTGATTCACCAAGGTTGGACGTACAGTCGGCGGCAATAGACGTGTGGCCTAATTAACATCCAGGTTATCATTTGATCGATGTAGCGACACGAATTTTGCCGCCGACTGTACACAGGAAGGTGTAACATTATTAATACAAATTAAATTGGTTAGACAGGAAGTGTTCAGCCAATAATTGAAGGTAGGGGACGAATTTGTAGGTACGGTAGAACCCATCTCGAAAAATAGTATATTTATCGGGATGGCAACTCAATTCCTCGACTTTACAATACCTGTATGTGTATGGAAGAATAAAACTAGTTTATTATGTACTATTTTATTTACTCTTTAATCCCTTGACGAAATTAGGTGAATTACTACTCCTGGACTACTGCTTGGTCCTCAACACTGGATGTCAGTCGTACCTGAAATGAAAAGAAAAAAAAACTAGTATAATACAACTAAGCAAGGGTGAGTAGTTGTGCTGATTCATGGGCATATCTAGAGTTCGGGAACTTTAAGCTCACTCACATTCTCATAAAGACCGCCATATGACAAGGGAAGGTCTGTATAGGGTGAAAAATAACACTTGTCAATGCTATATAATAACTAACTGGAAACAAACATTAAATTGTGCCATGAGATTTCGCCTTTACTCTTGTTACAGAACAGTCAGGCGACGTAATGTCAGGGCTCTACAAACTTATATTACCAAAATGTTATAAATAAAGCAGGTCAAGCCAAAACACCACTACATTATTATTCTATACTCGTCATAATCATACGTGATGATAACTCCTGAGTTTTGTATTTGCAATCTTATACCCAAAATTTATACAATCTTAAGCAAGGGAATACTGTAAGAGGACTAAATCATTCAATCAATGGAGCTGAACATATATTTTTTTTTTTACTATATTACCTCTCTAAGTATAACCAGTCTTGCAAGGACCAATATCTGTTGCTGTATGTAATGGAATAACCAAATTTTGCAATTAATATACATACCGGCACCAAGTATAGAGTTGTAACCTCAATGTTCTAGACAGCTGCAGCAATATCATGGATGGATAACCATGCAGTCAGTTCACACCACGACCACTCACAATGCAGGGTTCGTCAATGATGAGCTGTCGTATTAAACACATTGTCAGGGCATTTACTTAAGGCCTATAATTAATAAAATATTAAACTTCTACCTGTCCTATAAACTTTGCTAATGGCTTTAAAGTAAGTACAAGACAACTATGTGTAAGCTTGTACATTGGAGTTCAGTTTGCGGCAATGTTAATATTAGAATGAGTGAGTATTTGCACTCTGCCACTGAGTTAAAAAACACCTATACCTATAGGAAGACTTAATCACGTACACCCACGAGCAAAAGTTCTCCGACAGTGTCTATCATGTATATGTTTCCAATCATAGCCTCACCCTTCCCAGGCTTGTTATCTTCCCACCTTCTCCTCCCTTAGTCAGGTGGATTAATGCTCCCTCTATGAGATATAGTTGTAAACGTCACCCTGCTAGAGGGACTTGACAAACTTTTGTTCGTGGCTGTACATACATGAACATCATTCACTTGCTACTGTAGGTGTGGAAAAGTATCAAATAATTTTAACACGAGTCTTTCAATGTACGATGCCTCAAATCCTCAAATAACTATCTGAAATTTTTTTTGGGTAAACCCGCCCGAGACCTTGTAGCACATGTTAATAGCAATGAGCCTGAAGATCTCCTTGCCAAGTGACATTTATGTAGTATATAGGTAATTCCTACATTGAACAGCCACGGTGACATAACACACCCTTGCCTCAACCCTACACTATGGGCCGATTCCACAGTCGATTTGTTACAGCCCGAACAAATACCATCCCGAACATGGTGAGACCCTTTACCAATAAGCCTTTCCGATTCCACAGTCGTCTGATCTTTGGTTTGCGAGCCAACAAACTTGGTGGCCGCGCAAACAAATCCCCGGAAGGGTTGGTACACCTGAATGGTGGATATTGGCCATATAACTATAACAAACTCGCACCTAAATATGAACTATCACCTGTGAGCAGAAGAAACTTGGAAGAGAGAACACATGACGAGTTGACCACCACAATTTCTCCTCGTGACAAGGCTCCTGCTGCTCTAACTTATCACCAGTTAATTTTCACTAAATAACATAAAACTTGAGAAATACTGATGTTAAATATATTTCAAATACATAAATAATGTTTTAATGATACATTTGTCTGCTGTCATAGCGGGTAATATGATTAAAAAGATCATACAAACTGTTGTTCTTGGACGTGTCTACAATAGTGTAAATTTGAGTTTAATTAGTTCCCTCTACTCAGTTCTAAGTACTTGCATAAGGTTATACCATAATAAATGTTTCACAGGCTTATCTATATTGAATTTGGAGTAACGTGTGGGAAGAACAATAGATGTAAAATAATGAAGTGCTGTGATGCTTTTAGCCGAGTTGAAGCCAGTGTTGCCAGGTCTGCTTGACGAAATTTCCCCAACTTCAACATTAGATTTTCCCTTTTTACCTCAAAAATTTCCGGTTTACCCTTGAAGATAGTCGTATATTTCGTCTTGTAGAAATTTCTCCATTTATTTTTCAATAATCTTAATATAATTTCCCCATTGCTACCTCTAATTCTTCATGTCTAGGGAAACTTTTCCATACTTGGCAACACTGGTTGAAGCGCAGCAGACGACAGACTTGAATTTACTGAGATCAGCAGGATTATCGTAAAAATAATACAATCTTGCTGTTTTTTCTTGTTTCTGGATCCCTTCTATAGAAAACAATGGACATGCATTATACAATGAAAAATAATCATTTGGTATGCAAATAATATAAATATTTTCAATAATATATAATTAGTAAACTCGGTTGGGGAGGTATACCCTTCACCAAAGATCCATCACCAAAGTTCCAATAATGCTTATGATTTTGGTTGGATCCCGAACAAACTGGGTCCCGAAAAACGACTGTGGAATCGGACACGTTACCAAAGGTTTTCGTTTGTTGGCTCGCAAACAAATATTGACGACTGTGGAATCGGCCCTATACTCCTTTTACGCTAACTTGGCCTAGTAGCCACGCCCCCTTGATAGCTCATTATTTTATTTATAACTGTTCGTGTCGCTTCCCTTACATTGACATTGAATATGTTTACATCCTTTTCCTTTCTCTAATATTGATGGAATTTAGGAACATTAAAATATAAACTATTTTTAAGCATCAGTTGCTATGCAGTTCTACAGAAAGGATGGTAAGCTGGTAAAATTCCTAAATATATATCTTCGCAAGTCGTAGCTAACATCATCACATACACGTTTGGACATAGCCTACTCAATATATCTTTGTTTTGTAGTCAATATAAACTATTGAGAAGCTGATGGAACAACAAATAGCAAACAATATCTAGTAAACTACACCATACACACACTACTTATAGTCCAAGTCCTTATATAACTGAAAAAACTCGAAAAATAGATGGGGTATAGTCGGGAGGTTGTACTGCCAGCGGAACAGCTGTCCTGCCCAGGCGCCAGGCGGGAAATTCATGCACAGCTCGCTCCACCATCTGTTATTATTTTGGTTACGATTATGTTCCCGTAATGAAATGATATATTAGATATTTATAAGCAATATATTGTAATTAAGTTGCTATCGAGTGTGGTTTATGCATAATATGTATCGTAAATTCTAATACGGTAATTCCCAAGAAATATTAGGCTTCAGTAGGCTTTTTACCTTTACGTACTTTTACCATTATTGTGCTGAGTCAACCAAACGGAGCACCCCATCCAGATGGCAGTCAGATCCTACGTTGCTTACCTTCATTTATTTAAAATAAGTGACTGTTACCACTACCAGGATAATAAAAAAACAATGGAGGAATTAGTTACCAAATATACTTGTGTAGCCTACTATATTTACATAAATTGTGAATACCTCAATCATCACTGTCTGAGTCATTACTCTGGTCCTCTAGCGTAATCACAAATTTTTCTGTTAAATGCTCGAATGCTATATCTTTCCTTCTATATTCATCTTCTATTTCTCTTGTGTGACGTATACATTTCTTCCAGTCTTCTGCAGTTATTCTGTCTACTGCAATCTTTGTTATTTCTTCAATCCTCTTTAATGTCTGGTTACCATTTGAATTGTTTCTTTTTACATAATTCTTAACTTGGGCCCAAATTAATTCTATGGGGTTAAATTGACAGTGATAAGGGGGAAGTCTAAGTACTTCATGACCTGCATCACGAGCTAATTGGTCCATTTCATAAATTTGCTTACTTTTGTGAGCAGTGACAAGATCAAGAAGTTCAAATTTTTTGTGGGAAGAGTCATGAAGTATGTTGTGTTCTGCTAGCCATTGGATAATATCACATTTCTTTGAACTGGTGGTTGGTGCCTTATTTACAATTTTGGAATGGTATGATGCATTATCCATCACTATGAGAGAATGGTCTGGAATGTTGGGGAGTAATTGTGTCTGAAACCAAGATTTGAAACATTCATGATTCATACTGTCGTGATAATCGCCTTTATTACCATTTTTCGAACGAAAAGATAAGAAAGCCCCAGGTACAAAACCATCTTCTCCACCAGCATGCACAATAATATATCTAGCCCCTTTCCCTGTTTTCAGTTTTGGTCCTACAGATCCATCAGCCACTGTCCAGCACTTGCTCACACATTCATTTTGGTTAACCCAAGTTTCATCTAAATATATTTCTGGTCTTGGACTACTAGATTTTCTGTTTTCGTCAATTACTCTCAGGTACTTATTTCTTTGCACAACAATATCCTTTCTCTCCATCAAAATGCGCCTTCCACTTTCTACTACTTTCTTATATTTAAACTCAAGTTGTTTCAAAAGTTTGTAGAGTGAGGAATAAGCACCAGGGAAGCTCACAGGCGGCATCCTCACCCTTTCCAGCAGAGTGTCTACAGTTGGGAGTTCACCTCTCTCATAAAATGATAATACTTCGCGTCGTATACAGTCTTTATCAAAATCGTCCACCGATCACATCACAGGCGCTATCCTGGTCCTAGAGGGAGGAGATTTTATTTCGCCACATTGGTGTTGCCGCTTGATCCTGTGAAGTGACCTGGCAGAGATCCCTGTAGCAGAGGCTGTCCTTAGCTCCACATCAGTCTCACTTTCCCGCTCGTCTTGATGTCGGAAATAATGGTATACATTCATTATGATATTCCTTGCTTGACTTGTTAGTCTTGGACTGTGGTTTGCCTCGTTTATTGCCTCAGCCATGATGGTCACTCCTGCAAATGTAAATATACGATTAATGCCTACTCGATCCCATTTAAACTAATTATGTGAATATGGCCCTATATATATATTAGTACAGTTTTGGCTACACTCATAAATAGCTTTCAGGCACATGTTTATCGCAACATTATTCCTATGCCCGACACTGGCAAAGTTATATAAAACATGCCGATACAAATTTCTAACGAAAACATCACTCTTTTTCTCCCGTGAGTTTTAAAATCCATCTCACGCTCAAACCAATTTTAAAATCTATCTGTATAGAAGATATTCTACTCAGAATCACATACTCTTTCATAATACCTGAACGCATCCGTTGCAGAAACTCATGTTACACCCTGTGTAGCCTAACCTCTACATCGTTTGCCATAATCATTGAGAATTAGGCTACTGAAGTTTATATATTCTGTGCATAGCATACGTTTCTTCACCTGTAAAGTACCGGGAACTGGGGAACATGCAAGTAGTTGATGTTAATGGTGGTTGTCTTAATGCTGAGAGTAGACCTTTCAAACGTAATTAGCAGGTGGTGACAGATGGAAATCCGCGCCAGGTGGAGCGAGCTGTGCTTGATTTTCCCGCCTGGCGCCTGGGCAGGACAGCTGTTCCGCTGGCAGTACAACCTCCCGACTATACCCCATCTATTTTTCGAGTTTTTTCAGTTATATAAGGACTTGGACTATAAGTAGAGTGTGTATGGTGTAGTTTACTAGATATTGTTTGCTATTTGTTGTTCCATCAGCTTCTCAATAGTTTATATTGACTACAAAACAAAGATATATTGAGTAGGCTATGTCCAAACGTGTATGTGATGATGTTAGCTACGACTTGCGAATATATATATTTAGGAATTTTACCAGCTTACCATCCTTTCTGTAGAACTGCATAGCAACTGATGCTTAAAAATAGTTTATATTTTAATGTTCCTAAATTCCATCAATATTAGAGAAAGGAAAAGGATGTAAACATATTCAATGTCAATGTAAGGGAAGCGACACGAACAGTTATAAATAAAATAATGAGCTATCAAGGCCTATCAAGGGGGCGTGGCTACTAGGCCAAGTTAGCGTAAAAGGAGTATAATATCAAAACTTTCACTCAGATCACCCTTTACCCGCACACATGCTTTTGTCTCAATAATGGGCCTCAATGTTTTCCGGCAAGCGTCCACCAACACCGTAAATCCATGATCTTTCTCGGACATGTGATGAGGAGGGATGAGATGGAGGCTGTGGTAATGACCAGGATGGTGGAGGGAAGGAGAGCATGAGGACGACAGAGAAATTTTTGGATGATGTGACGAGAGTGGCAGGGGAACATCTTAAGCCTACTGAGTTGATGCAGCTAACAAGAGACAGAGTCAGGTGGCGTTACATGGTTGCCAAAGTCCAAGTGGATGTGGCAATTCGGTAACGGTAACACTGAACATGAGAGAAAATGTAAGATTGAAAGCGGAAACTACAGTAAATCGCACGACATCGCCTCATATTTTTTTTTCCTTGACGCAGGGAGGCACTACAAGTCAGATGGCAAAAACATATATCCTATGTATAACTCCTAAACATGAGGTTACATATTAAATAATGTGCTTAGTAACACCCCCCCCACCCCCAGAGGAACTATAATGAAATACCCCTTCACACAACGCCTTTATACGAATTTTACACGATAATAGATTGAAACTACCAAACCACACAACAAACTACCATCCAACGTAGACAAACGACGGTTTTGGAGGTCGTAACAAGCCTATTACTGCTGGCTGGAGTAATTTGTCATCTTTTGCTGGAGAAATGTGTCATATGGCAATTCGAGGTGTTTTTGTATGAGTTCGATAATATACAAAGAAGTTTTAGATTACTGTACACTCGCAATCCAAAATTTGTATCCAGGTCTTGTTGAAGTTTCGAATCATTTGACATACTAGTGAACCAATTACAACACTTATCCTGTTTCATATTTGCTTGAGTTCGCTTAATACTCGATCAGGCTATTCGAAGCAAGCCTGGATACATATTTTGGATTGCGAGTGTACATTTTTTAGCAGGTAAATACTTAATAAAAGAAAATTGGAGGAAAAGTTTCGCTGTGTCCACGTTCCAGGAATCCAATTGGTGGATTTGTAGAGTCGAGTTGCCATTTCGAATGTACTTTGTTAATGATAGAAAAATATGTTGGGAATAAATACTTAATTAATTTAGAACACTTATATAACTTCAGTGTAGCCAAATACTTGAAATCTATAATAATGTTAGTATTACTGTTGGTGTCTCACGATAATACTGCATCATTTGTGATAAATATCACGAATTGGTAACTGTGGGTCTGGTCACATGATGAGAGGGAGGGTGTGTGTAGGGGGTAACCAAGGTGTTGATGGGACTGACTCACATTGCCGGCTTTTAGTCTGTCAGTTGTATTCTCTCCGGGTGGATCTCTGCTCTATGTCCCTTCGCTGCATCATTGGTGAGCATTTTGAAAGTTTCTCGTAGCTGCCTAACATATTTATTTACATATCAACCGGTGATTGTTAGTTGTAAGTTCCATTTTCAAGACAGTGTTTAAATATGCTTTCAGTGCAAAATTTAACAGGGGTTTGGATTAGTTGAAACTGTTCTTATGGAGAAACTGGACAATAGCTTAATAAAAATTGCATTTTGTTTTGAGGCTGTCGAAATGCACGTAATGTACAGTCTCCTCCACTGCCGCGTTCATCACTCCAGCGTTGTCAATGTGTGTAACCCACAAGGTGTGAACCTCTAGTGTCGTAGACTCTAGTATCCGAAACACACCAATATGATTCATGTCAGTGGGAGGTTGATTGAGGGGTGGTGTTGGCTTGGGTGTGGTGTTCTATGGAGGCAGGGTAGGGAACTGTTAGCTGTAATGCAGAAGTCTTGGCTAGGTGCTGTTTTTATGAATGCTCAATATAGGTCAAAGATAATAGTAACACTTGGTGGATTTTTTGTTTCATGTTCTACATCATAACGATAATGATAGTTACTGCAGGAAAGAATAATATCTCTAGTGTGGAATTTAAGCACGTCACCGTGTTGCTATAACATTCCACACCACCATTAGTCCCCACAAGTCAAGATAGGCTCGTTCCTTCAAGTTAGTCATTGCATATTATGGTATTTATTTTGTGACTTTGACACAGATTTGTCAGTAGCAACAATGTCCAACATTTGATGAACATTAAAACAGTAGTAATACTGTACTGACAGTTGTCATTAAAAGTTGTTTCTTGACAGTTCCGACTAAAGATTATTCATTATATATTTTTCATTATATAGTGAACCTTTCACAACCTTTATTGTTCACATTACTTTGTGATCATAGATGGATTGGGTGAGGATGGAAACAAATCATATATTTAAGGTGTTGGATGCTTCATATGTGTCTTGAGTTGATGAATACAGTCGAGCTTCAATGTGTTGGTTGATTCAGGGCATACATAAGTAAATATTCTGATATTTCACTTTGATACAGATTGACTTGCACCTTATATGTGATTTACAATACCCTGTTTACACATGACAATTTATTTCATTAATATTAATTGAGTTTAGGCCATGACGATATGATGCTAGTAACCACAACTGTGCACGCCAATTAATGTGTGTGAAGAGAGAGAGAGATGACTTTCAAGGTATTCGCGACTATAACTTTAAATGTATGAATTTTGTTGGCATCCTCTCTCAATCCGTCTATAACTGCTTAGTAATGTCAAAACTGAAGTGTTAAGTTCAATATGTAATGATAATAAAATATTACCTCGGTCGGAGCAGTCAAATTTCATCGTAAAATATAAAGTCATGACACTACCAATGTTCACAATGCTCGTGAATTGAAGATATTTGTTATAATTGACAGAAAATAAAGCCATCGTCATCACAATGATTAACTTGGTGGGACCAACCTATGGAAATTTATGTGGCCTGATTTTAATATGGTATGTTCTAGGAACATTGTGACGTTTAAAACTTCACATTCAATATAATTTACTTATTATGTGTAATAACTATCATTAACGTTATGATGTAGAACATGAAATATTAATTAAAACCAAGATGTGGTGCTGATAGCTGACATATACTAAACATTCATAGAGACATCTGGCCGAGACTAGCTACTGCCTCACCAACCCAGCATTTCTTTTACCGTTTGAGAGCATAATATACTGGTAACAAACAATAACTAATGACTTTACTAACCATTACAATGTTGTGGTCTACCAATGTCATGTTTGTTATGTAACAGATTTATATAGTTGACATATAATTTAGTACAGCATTACTGCTTACAATCCTCTCGCTAACTTTCCTCCATAAAACATGCACCACACCATTACCAAGCCTACACCCCTCCATTACCATCCCCCCGATTTACTCCTGGCATGTGTTTCGGATATGAGAGTCGAAACTGGAGGTTCACACCTTGTGGGGTACAAACATTGACAAGGCTGGAGTGATGAACGTGGCAGTGGAGGAGACTGTACTATCAAAGACAAAATTCGTGTCGTGAAATCTAGTGAAAATATATTGTAGAGGATTAAACTTACTGCTGAACGTTACTATAGTGGGGCTTTCATAATGTTAAACAAGTAATATTAAATTATTGGACAAGACAGCGACACGAGTTTTGTCTTTGATTGTACAGGAAAAAATAGATTAATGTAAATATAAGTGCCGGTGTGTCTGTCTTCATAACATAAATTTTTGGCAGGTGTTGGTCACGTGAGGAGTGATGGTAAGAACCGAGGTGTCTACAGGCCTTCCTCTCACTGCCTGCCTTCAGTTGGTTTGCTGTGCTGATTGTGTGAGGATGTGGTTGTCCTGATTCTTGCTGCAATAATTGGTTAGTATATTTTCGACAGTATTATGACCAAATTGTGACACACTCTGAAACATTTATTGGGTATATCAATATTGTCTTATTAAAGAATCGCAAATAATGATAGATAAAAATACACTTCAAGAAAACGATGTGTTGGTAAATGTAGAAAGATAATCGGAAATCTTCCGTTTCAGATGCGACACCTGTAGTCCCGTATGGATGATGTGGAACTTGATTGGACATGGTATCAGGATGACTGTTTGCCCAGGAAAATGCTCTCCAACACCACACCGACCTGTGTTCCTGTTAAAGTCGTTGAAGTGATACTGCAACATGGCCTTAGAAGGTTGGTACTACAGCATTTTACAGATATAGTTTTGTGTAATATTTATAAATAGTTAATCCCCTAACTGCACTTGAAGACTGGGAAGCCAAGTGGCAGATGACATTTAGACCAAACAAATGCCATCACATCCGTTTTACCAGAGCCCATAATCCCATTCCACATTACATACCAACTACACCATCCTCAACAGTCACTTCCCACAAATAATTGGGCGTCCACATCTCGGCGGACATGAGGTGGAACACACACATAGGTAGCATCAGGGCCAAAGCTAGTAGGGTCCTGGGGTTCTTGTGCAGGAACCTCAGCAGGTGTAAAACAGACATCAAAATTATTGCTTATACATTCGTTCGGCCACACTTACTACTGCGATACCGTCTGGGGCCCAAACACTAACAATAATATCAATAAATTAGAGTCCATACAAAATAAAACTGCAAGATGGGCCAGACGTGATTACAGACACACTACATCAGTCACTTTGCTTAAACAAGACACAAAACTAGACCCCTTGATAACACGAAGACAGATACACCGACAACAGATGATATACAAAATCACAAACAAGTTGGTTTACATACAAAGACACATATCTACACCCTACAAGTATACGATCCACTAGAGGCAGCCACAACTTAAAATACCATACATACTAGACAAGCACTGATATATTTAGGCACTCATTCTTTCCTCGTAGCATCCAAGAGTGGAATCATCTCTCATCTCACGTAGTTAATAGCCCCACTCTTGACACGTTTAGAAATAGGATCACCAATCATTACCTCCTCAATCCTAATCCTCAACCCGCAGTCCCTGACCCAATCCACCCTTATCCTAACCCCCTTCCTAATCCTACCCTGGATCCTTAAATCCCCCGCATATTATGCTGCCCATGAGCGGCCCTCTGCGGGATCCACAACTTGAACTTGAAAGGTTGAATTATTGCAAAGTTTAACAGTGGCATGGAGTTATTTTGATGTGGTACTATTCATTCACTCATTCAATCAGTCTTTGTCTAGCTTGGTTAATTATTATAGCAATGTTGGTATAACCTTGTCGAAGGTTGTTTAACTGTAGGCCTAATAGTAATCATCGTTTACCTATTGCATTGAAGATAGTTTCACAGACCGAAATTTATGTTCATAGTCTATAGATGCAAGAATATCTTGTAGGCATTATACCATTGTACAGACAAATATATATTTTCATGGTCCATCTGGCCCTGGTGTCCTGCCCTCGTACAACCGTACCCTGTTGAAGTGGTGGAAGGTATACATGGACTGGCTTCTGATCCACGGGTGTCTGCTGGAGCTTAACACTTGGTGAGTACGAACATAAGTTGTTTTTTTACTTCAGTTATTATTAATTAAAGGGAAAGTTTGATTTTTTAGCTAAGTATAGGTTAGTCCAGATTAGGATGATTCAAGATACTTTCACTGATGGAAGGTGTATGGGACGGTCGTTACTGAAATAATGAAGTAACAGAGAATAAAGTTAGTGAGGAGCAGGGAGGGTTCAGAAAGTGTAGAGGTTGTGTGGACCAGATATTTGCATTAAAATCAACAGTGGAGAATTATATTGGGAAGAGTAGAAAGTTGTATGGTGCCTTCATGGACTTGGAAAAGGCATACGATTGGGTTGATAGGAGAGCTATGACAGAGGAGTTTAGGATTTACGGTGTTGGAGGGTGTTTACTGAAAGGCATGGGAAGCCTTCTATGCAGAGGCAACGGCATTTGTACGGGTAGAGGGTGATCTAAGTGAGGAGTTTTATATTAATGTACTGATACAAGAGATGAAAGCCAAAGTGAATGGCCTGGGGGCGAAGCTGATGTTGAATGGAGTAAATTGGTCCTTGGTGGCAAGCTTATTTGCGGATGACACTTTTGATGGCTGAGAGTGGGAGTTACAGAGGGTGGTGGATGAGTTTTAGTCTGTATGTAAACGAAGGAAACTGATGGTGAATGTTGGTAAAATTAAGGTGATGGTATTTGAGAGGGCAGAAACTGAAGTGATTGACTTTGCCACACTCTACAGAGTGGGAATACCAACTAGGAATAAATGTGAGATAACTCTGGGGGTTGAGAGGATGGAGGAAGTGAAGGAGTTTAAATACCTGTGTACTGTTCTGTGTGAACATGGATGTATGGAAGGAGAAATTAGGGAGAGTAGGGAGGGGTAGACAGGTCATAGGATTACTGGGGATGATTATGGAAGGTAGAATTGTGAGTATGGAAGTGAAAAGGAGACTACGAAATAGCATAACACTGACATATGCGTTGGAGACATAGACATGGAGTAGGGCTCATCAGTCTATAGACTCTAGAATATGTGCAGTGGAAATGACGTGGGAAGAGCATGTGGACTTAACAGGTTGGATGGAGAAAGTAAGCTATTTGTATTGAGTGTGGAGTGGTCTAGAGGGTGAAGCGTATACATTGAGGTGGTTTGGAAATGTGTAGAGAATGCAAAGTGAGGAGTTTGTGAAGGTGTATGGAAGTGAAGTTGTGGCACCTGGTGTGAGAGGCAGACCTCCGGTTAGACGGCAGAACAGTGGAAGAGTATGTGAGGGAGAGAAAAGTGAGTGGCAGAGGAGGGCTTTACCTTTAGGAGGGAGTGTTGGAACAGGGAAAGCTGAAGAATCTTCTGCTGTGGCCACCTCCTTGTGGGGGATTCCCGGGTGAAAACGAGGCGTCGGAGCTTTAGATAGTGATGGAAGCGAGGTGCATTAAATTGCTGGATGTTGTTGTAGGAATATTATATAGAGGAATCACAGGACAGTAAAGTGGAGGAAAAGTATTTGGAATATTTTACGCTCTATTAGTTTTAGTTTGGAGACTACCGAGCATAGAACAGGGATATCAGGTGTTGAGTCTGAATGTTAAGTGTGGAGGGGTACGAACTTTAGCAAATTATATATACATTTACTAACCAACTCTCCAGAAAGGCTTAGTCACTTCGCCCACAAGTCTCATTTTGGTTTTTGTAGAGTGGTACATAAAGAATTTGAAATCGTTAAGAAAGTTGTATGCATGTTTTTCATGTACTGAGTAGGGGAAAAAACATAATTAAAACCTATTGAAGTTTTAATATTAAACATTTGGTAAGAAATGCATATATAAAAGAATCGGTTGCAGAGAGGGCCATTGAGATGAGCATAACCTTTCAACATGGGATATGACGACCTCTCCCTTTGTATACTAATCATATATTAGAGCAAATATTCTACACTGCTAATCACTTTACGTTTTCTGATGAATTTTTTGTATATTTTTTTATGGGGGGGGGGATACTAGCCTTATCTAGACGGATGTTAATTTAGTATCTTTGTGGAGAAGGCTTACAAGGCTTGTTTGTTTCGTGGCATGGTCAGGTGGAATTTTCTTACACGATCACAGGGTCCTTAAGAGAGGAGTTAGTGGGAAGTAAAGTAAGCCAGACTACTTACCCATTTCTGTATTAAATTCTTTCGTTAAAATTCCCCCTACCCCACTTGCTTCAACTCGTTTGTATAGTTTGATTAAATATTGTATGGATTATGACTAGTAACTGGATTTATTGACGATCAGTTGTGGCGGTGATATGACTACAAACTGAATGGCACAAGGATATTAATAATCTATTGCCCAAAAGACCACACTCATCTGTCGGTCATAACTCTTTCGACAGCCATAAACGTTCATAGTGTCTACAGTAATAGTTATTAGTTCCAAATTTTGCATCCATAGGTACTCTAAACTTATGAAGTAGGCAACAGCTCGGTAAAGGGTAGGTTATTCTTCCTTTGTATAGGCTGTCGAAGGCCAGACAACCGGATTAAAATAGTTGACCCAAATCAGTGCTGTATTGTTTAGTTACTCTAGTAGGTAGATCTGTTGTCTGAAGGTTGCTGGTTTTCAGTTCGATTACCTGGTGTGGGGACTTATTTTTAAATTTTAGAATGTAAAGACTTAATTGCATATGTTAACTTTTTTTTCATAGATAGTTTTGGTCCTCTCAAAAAATGAAAATGGTTTATCAATCCAATGGCTCATAATTTCATATGCAAGTTAGTCAGTCAGTATTGTCAATTCTAAATGATAAGAGTGAAGAGTTTTATAGTTCATGTAACATTCACTTTAGTGCACCATAGTACTTAATCAAGAAGCTTTCAATATGAAATATAACCAGGTTTTATATACTTGTAATTGTTCTTACATATTGTGTCAAATTTGACATGAAAATGAGTTGATATAAATATTCCAGGTCTTCATTGTTTGGCTAGTTATAATTTTTGTTTATACGAATACTGCCTCTTTAATATGCGGTGATGGGATTTATAGATTGCAGAAGAAAAATTAAGATAGTGCTGTCCATTTCAGATGAGATTTCTGTACGGGAATTTGGACAAGGCATCAGCATGGTGTAGTGGCTCTCCAACAACATTCGGACCCGGCATTTTAGTCTTACAGAGGAGACAGCAACATGGTCATAGGAGGTTGGTCCAGTTTAACGGACTTCATCCTTATCAATTCAATGTGTGTAAAACCTGGTTATACTGACGTTTGAGAATAATGCTTAAACTGGTAATATGTATTCGTACTAATACGTTTTTTCCATTCAGCCCTGAGAGTGGACGCGACTACGTTGTCTGCGGATTCACCAAGGTTGGACATACAGTTGGCGGCAATGGACGTGTCGCATGATCATGGAATCAACATCCAGGAGTTCTTGATGAAGCAACACGACTGTAACCTTACTAGAAACTGAAATGTTTAGTCAAAGCCAGTAATTGAAGATGTTCTAAGTAATATATGGGTAATGCAGAACCTCTCAAAAAAATGGTTAATATTTATCGCCATGGAAACTCAATAACTGTATGTGTATGGAAGAATAAAACTAGTTTATTATGTACCATTTTATTTACTCTTTAATCCCTTGAGATTAGGTGAATTACTCCTGGACTACTGCTTGGTCCTCAACACGTCAGTAGTAGTATCTGAAATGAAAATAAACTGTTTAAGTATAATAAAAGCAAGGGTGAGTAGACGTGCTGATTCATGGGCATATCTAGAGTTCGGGAACTAAGCTCACTGGCATTCATCAAGACCGCCATATGACAAGGTCTGTATAGGGTGAAAAATAACACTTGTCAATGCTATATATAATAACTAAATGAAAAAACATTAAATTGTGCCATGAGAATTCGCCTTTACTCTTTGTACAGAACCGATTCAGGCGACGTAATGTCAGTGCTCTACAAACCTAGTTTTAAATATATTATTACAAAAATGTTAATTAAAGCAGGTCAAGCCAAAACACCACTACATTATTATTCTATACTTGTCATAATTATACGTGATGATAACTCCTAAGTTTTGTATTAGCAATCCTATACCCAAAATTTATACAATCTTTAAGCAAGGGAATACTGTAATAGGACTAACGCCCGTAGCTTAAAAAAAAATTGAGGGTCCTTACTGGTGCTCTATGAATCCTCCAATATAATCCAGGTCACAGAACGCTTCAGTATTTCTAACAGGGAATCTGTTGCCCGGAGTAGTTTGGAGAATTCATAGAGCTCCAGTAAAGGACCATTACTTTTTCTTAAACTACGGGCCTAAATCATTCAATCAATGGAGCTGAACATATATTTTTTTATGCTACATTTTACCTCTCTCTATAAGTATAACCAGTCTTGCAAGGACCAATGTCTGTTGCTGTATGTAATGGAACAACCAAATTTTGCAAATAATATACATACCGTCACCAAGTATCGAGTTGTAACCTCAATGTTCTAGATAGCTGCAGCAATATCATGGATGGATAACCATGCAGTCAGTTCACACCTCCACCACCACCACTCACAATGCAGGGTTCGTCAATGATGAGCTGTCGTATTAAACACATTGTCTGGGCATTTGCTTAAGGAATCAAATTAATAAAATATTAAACTTCTACCTGTGCTATAAACTTTGCTAATGGCTTTAAAGTAAGTACAAGACAACTATGCCGCAAACTGAACTCCTATGTATAGCCGAGCTCGTAAATTCGCGACCACGTACTAAGATGTTTATGCCATCTGAGCTGGTAACACTGTGTGGGGAGGGTGTCATTGTAGGTGAAAGATTGTATCATGTCCCTCTACTATGTTCCACCTACTCTGATTCCTCACCAAATAAATGTTACCAGCTCAAATGGCATAAACATCTAAGTACGTGGTCGCGAATTTACGAACTCGGCTGTACTAGCTTACACAATGTTAATATTAGAATGAGTGAGTATTTGCACTCTGCCACTGAGTTCAAAAACACCTATACTTATAGTAAGACTTAATCACGTACACCCACGAGCAAAAGTTCTCCGACAGTGTCTATCATGTATATGTTTCCAATCATAGCCTCACCCTTCCCAGGCTTGTTATCTTCCCACCTTCTCCTCCCTTAAGTCAGGTGGATTAATGCTCCCTCTATGAGATATAGTTGTAAACGTCACCCTGCTAGAGGGACTTGACAAACTTTTGTTCGTGGCTGTACATACATGAACATCATTCACTTGCTACTGTAGGTGTGGAAAAGTATCAAATAATTTTAACACGAGTCTTTCAATGTACGATGCCTCAAATCCTCAAATAACTATCTGAAATTTTTTTTGGGTAAACCCGCCCGAGACCTTGTAGCACATGTTAATAGCAATGAGCCTGAAGATCTCCTTGCCAAGTGACATTTATGTAGTATATAGGTAATTCCTACATTGAACAGCCACGGTGACATAACACACCCTTGCCTCAACCCTACACTATACTCCTTTTACGCTAACTTGGCCTAGTAGCCACGCCCCCTTGATAGGCCTTGATAGCTCATTATTTGATTTATAACTGTTCGTGTCGCTTCCCTTACATTGACATTGAATATGTTTACATCCTTTTCCTTTCTCTAATATTGATGGAATTTAGGAACATTAAAATATAAACTATTTTTAAGCATCAGTTGCTATGCAGTTCTACAGAAAGGATGGTAAGCTGGTAAAATTCCTAAATATATATATTCGCAAGTCGTAGCTAACATCATCACATACACGTTTGGACATAGCCTACTCAATATATCTTTGTTTTGTAGTCAATATAAACTATTGAGAAGCTGATGGAACAACAAATAGCAAACAATATCTAGTAAACTACACCATACACACACTACTTATAGTCCAAGTCCTTATATAACTGAAAAAACTCGAAAAATAGATGGGGTATAGTGGGGAGGTTGTAATGCCAGCGGAACAGCTGTCCTGCCCAGGCGCCAGGCGGGAAATTCATGCACAGCTCGCTCCACCATCTGTTATTACTTTGGTTACGATTATGTTCCCGTAATGAAATGATATATTAGATATTTATAAGCAATATATTGTAATTAAGTTGCTATCGAGTGTGGTTTATGCATAATATGTATCGTAAATTCTAATACGGTAATTCCCAAGAAATATTAGGCTTCAGTAGGCTTTTTACCTTTACGTACTTTTACCCAAGGATGAGAGACAGTACTGTCTCTCATCCTTGCTTTTACCATTATTGTGCTGAGTCAACCAAAAGGAGCACCCCATCCAGATGGCAGTCAGATCCTACGTTGCTTACCTTCATTTATTTAAAATAAGTGACTGTTACCACTACCAGGATAATAAAAAAACAATGGAGGAATTAGTTACCAAATATACTTGTGTAGCCTACTATATTTACATAAATTGTGAATACCTCAATCATCACTGTCTGAGTCATTACTCTGGTCCTCTAGCGTAATCATAAATTTTTCTGTTAAATGTTCGAATGCTATATCTTTCCTTCTATATTCATCTTCTATTTCTCTTGTGTGACGTATACATTTCTTCCAGTCTTCTGCAGTTATTCTGTCTACTGCAATCTTTGTTATTTCTTCAATCCTCTTTAATGTCTGGTTACCATTTGAATTGTTTCTTTTTACATAATTCTTAACTTGGGCCCAAATTAATTCTATGGGGTTAAATTGACAGTGATAAGGGGGAAGTCTAAGTACTTCATGACCTGCATCACGAGCTAATTGGTCCATTTCATAAATTTGCTTACTTTTGTGAGCAGTGACAAGATCAAGAAGTTCAAATTTTTTGTGGGAAGAGTCATGAAGTATGTTGTGTTCTGCTAGCCATTGGATAATATCACATTTCTTTGAACTGGTGGTTGGTGCCTTATTTACAATTTTGGAATGGTATGATGCATTATCCATCACTATGAGAGAATGGTCTGGAATGTTGGGGAGTAATTGTGTCTGAAACCAAGATTTGAAACATTCATGATTCATACTGTCGTGATAATCGCCTTTATTACCATTTTTCGAACGAAAAGATAAGAAAGCCCCAGGTACAAAACCATCTTCTCCACCAGCATGCACAATAATATATCTAGCCCCTTTCCCTGTTTTCAGTTTTGGTCCTACAGATCCATCAGCCACTGTCCAGCACTTGCTCACACATTCATTTTGGTTAACCCAAGTTTCATCTAAATATATTTCTGGTCTTGGACTACTAGATTTTCTGTTTTCGTCAATTACTCTCAGGTACTTATTTCTTTGCACAACAATATCCTTTCTCTCCATCAAAATGCGCCTGCCACTTTCTACTACTTTCTTATATTTAAACTCAAGTTGTTTCAAAAGTTTGTAGAGTGAGGAATAAGCACCAGGGAAGCTCACAGGCGGCATCCTCACCCTTTCCAGCAGAGTGTCTACAGTTGGGAGTTCACCTCTCTCATAAAATGATAATACCTCGCGTCGTATACAGTCTTTATCAAAATCGTCCACCGATCACATCACAGGCGCTATCCTGGTCCTAGAGGGAGGAGATTTTATTTCGCCACATTGGTGTTGCCGCTTGATCCTGTGAAGTGACCTGGCAGAGATCCCTGTAGCAGAGGCTGTCCTTAGCTCCACATCAGTCTCACTTTCCCGCTCGTCTTGATGTCGGAAATAATGGTATACATTCATTATGATATTCCTTGCTTGACTTGTTAGTCTTGGACTGTGGTTTGCCTCGTTTATTGCCTCAGCCATGATGGTCACTCCTGCAAATGTAAATATACGATTAATGCCTACTCGATCCCATTTAAACTAATTATGTGAATATGGCCCTATATATATATTAGTACAGTTTTGGCTACACTCATAAATAGCTTTCAGGCACATGTTTATCGCAACATTATTCCTATGCCCGACACTGGCAAAGTTATATAAAACATGCCGATACAAATTTCTAACGAAAACATCACTCTTTTTCTCCCGTGAGTTTTAAAATCCATCTCACGCTCAAACCAATTTTAAAATCTATCTGTATAGAAGATATTCTACTCAGAATCACATACTCTTTCATAATACCTGAACGCATCCGTTGCAGAAACTCATGTTACACCCTGTGTAGCCTAACCTCTACATCGTTTGCCATAATCATTGAGAATTAGGCTACTGAAGTTTATATATTCTGTGCATAGCATACGTTTCTTCACTTATACATACCTGTAAAGTACCGGGAACTGGGGAACATGCAAGTAGTTGATGTTAATGGTGGTTGTCTTAATGCTGAGAGTAGACCTTTCAAACGTAATTAGCAGGTGGTGACAGATGGAAATCCGCGACAGGTGGAGCGAGCTGTGCTTGATTTTCCCGCCTGGCGCCTGGGCAGGACAGCTGTTCCGCTGGCAGTACAACCTCCCCACTATACCCCATCTATTTTTCGAGTTTTTTGTTATATAAGGACTTGGACTATAAGTAGAGTGTGTATGGTGTAGTTTACTAGATATTGTTTGCTATTTGTTGTTCCATCAGCTTCTCAATAGTTTATATTGACTACAAAACAAAGATATATTGAGTAGGCTATGTCCAAACGTGTATGTGATGATGTTAGCTACGACTTGCGAATATATATATTTAGGAATTTTACCAGCTTACCATCCTTTCTGTAGAACTGCATAGCAACTGATGCTTAAAAATAGTTTATATTTTAATGTTCCTAAATTCCATCAATATTAGAGAAAGGAAAAGGATGTAAACATATTCAATGTCAATGTAAGGGAAGCGACACGAACAGTTATAAATCAAATAATGAGCTATCAAGGCCTATCAAGGGGGCGTGGCTACTAGGCCAGGTTAGCGTAAAAGGAGTATAATATCAAAACTTTCACTCAGATCACCCTTTACCCGCACACATGCTTTTGTCTCAATAATGGGCCTCAATGTTTTCCGGCAAGCGTCCACCAACACCGTAAATCCATGATCTTTCTCGGACATGTGATGAGGAGGGATGAGATGGAGGCTGTGGTAATGACCAGGATGGTGGAGGGAAGGACAGCATGAGGACGACAGAGAAATTTTTGGATGATGTGACGAGAGTGGCAGGGGAACATCTTAAGCCTACTGAGTTGATGCAGCTAACAAGAGACAGAGTCAGATGGCGTTACATGGTTGCCAAAGTCCAAGTGGATGTGGCAATTCGGTAACGGTAACACTGAACATGAGAGAAAATGTAAGATTGAAAGCGGAAACTACAGTAAATCGCACGACATCGCCTCATATTTTTTTCCTTGACGCAGGGAGGCAATACAAGTCAGATGGGAAAAACATATATCCTATGTATAACTCCTAAACATGAGGTTACATATTAAATAATGTGCTTAGTAACCCCCCCCCCCAGAGGAACTATAATGAAATGCCCCTTCTCACAACGCCTTTCTACGAATTTTACACTGATAATAGATTGAAACTACCAAACCACACAACAAACTACCATCCAACGTAGACAAACGACGGTTTTGGAGGTCCTAACAAGCCTATTACTGCTGGCTGGAGTCATTTGTCATCTTTTGCTGGAGAAATGTGTCATATAGCAATTCGAGGTGTTTTTGTATGAGTTCGATAATATACAAAGAAGTTTTAGATTACTGTACATTTTTAACAGGTAAATAATTAATGAAAGAAAATCGGAGGAAAAGTTTCGCTGTGTCCACGTTCCAGGAATCCAATTGGTGGATTTGTAGAGTCGAGTTGCCATTTCGAATGTACTTTGTTAATAATAGAAAAATATGTTGGGAATAAATACTTAATGAATTTAGAACACTTATATAACTTCAGTGTAGCCAAATAATTGAAGTCTATAATAATATTAGTATTACTGTCGGTGTCTGACGATAATACTGCAACATATGTTATAATTATCACGAATTGGCAACTGTGGGTCTGGTCACATGATGAGAGGGAGGGTGTGTGTAGGAGGTAACCAAGGTGTTGATGGGACTGACTCACATTGCCGGCTTTTAGTCTGTCAGTTGTATTCTCTCCGGGTGGATCTCTGCTCTGTGTCCCTTTGCTGCATCATTGGTGAGCATTTTGAAAGTTTCTCGTAGCTGCCTAACATATTTATTTACATATCAACCGGTGATTGTTAGTTGTAAGTTTCCTTTTCAAGTTCAAGACGGTGTTTAAATATGCTTTCAGTGCAAAATTTAACAGGGGTTTGGATTAGTTGAAACTGTTCTTGTGGAGAAACTGATCAATAGCTTAATAAAAATTGCATTTTGTGTTGAGGCTGTCGAAGTGCACGTAATGTACTATCAAAGACAAAATTCGTGTCATGAAATCTAGTGAAAATATATTGTAAAGGATTAAACTTACTGCTGAACGTTACTATAGTGGGGCTTTCATAATGTTTCATAAGTTATATTAAATTATTGGACAAGACAGCGACACGAGTTTTGTCTTTGATTGTACAGGAAAAAAAAAATAGATAAATGTAAATATAAGTGCCGGTGTGTCCGTCTTCATAACAAATTTTTGGCAGGTGTTGGTCACGTGAGGAGTGATGGTACGAACCGAGGTGTCTACAGGCCTTCCTCTCACTGCCTGCCTTCAGTTGGTTTGCTGTGCTGATTGTGTGAGGATGTGGCTGTCCTGATTCTTGCTGCAATAATTGGTTAGTATATTTTCGACAGTATTATGACCAAATTGTGACCTACTCTGAAACATTTATTGGGTATATCAATATTGTCTTATTAATGAATATCAAATAATGATGGATAAAAATACAATTCAAGAAAACGATGTGTTGGTAAATATATAAAGATATTCAGAAATCGTTCGTTTCAGATGCGACACCTGTAGTCCCGTATGGATGATGTTGAACTTGATTGGACATGGTATCAGGATGACTGTTTGCCCAGGAAAATGCTCTCCAACACCACACCGACCTGTGTTCCTGTTAAAGTTGTTGAAGTGATACTGCAACATAGCCTTAGAAGGTTGGTACTACAGCATTTTAGATATAGTTTTGTGTAATATTCATATAGTTAATCCCCTAACTGCACTTAAAGACTGGGAAGCCAAGTGGCAGATAACATTTAGACCAGACAAATGCAATCACATCCGTTTTACCCGAGCCCATAATCCCATTCTACATAGTACATTACATACCAGCTACACACCAACCTCAACAGTCACTTTTCCCACAAATACTTGGGCGTCCTCATCTCAGCGGACATGAGGTGGAACACACACATAGGTAGCGTCAGGGCCAAAGCTAGTAGGGTCCTCGGGTTCTTGCGCAGGAAATTCGGCAGGTGTAACATACATCAAAATTATTGGTTTTAATACATTCGTTCGGCCACACTTAGAATACTGCGACACCGTCTGGAACCCACACACTAACAATATTATCAAGAAATTAGAGTCCATACAAAATAAAACTGCAAGATAGGCCAGACGTGATTACAGACACACATCATCAGTCACTTTGCTTAAACAAGACACAAAACTAGACCCATTGACAACACGAAGACAGATACAGACAACAGATGATATACAAAATCACAAACAAGTTAGTTTACATACAAAGACGCATATCTACACCCTACAAGTATACGATCCACTAGAGGCAGCCACAACTTAAAATACCATACATACCAGACAAGCACTGATATATTTAGGCACTCATTCTTTCCCCGCAGCATCCAAGAGTGGAATCATCTCCCATCTCACGTAGTTAATAGCCCCACTCTTGACACGTTTAGAAATAGGATCACCAATCATTACCTCCCTAATCCTCAACCCGCAGTCCTTGACCCAATCCACCCTTATCCTAACCCCCTTCCTAATCCTCCCCTGGATCCCTAAATCCCCCGCATATTATGCTGCCCATGAGCGGCCCTCTGCGGGACCCACAACTTGAACTTGAAAGGTTGAATTATTGCAAAGTTTAACAGTGGCATTGAGTTATTTTGATGTGGTACTATTTATTCACTCATTCAATCAGTCTTTGTCTAGCTTGGTTAATTATTATAGCAATGTTGGTATAACCTTGTAGAAGGTTGTTTAACTGTAGGCCTAATAGTAATCATCTTTTACCTATTGCATTGAAGATAGTTTCACAGACCGAAATTTATGTTCATAGTCTATAGATGCAAGAATATCATGTAGGCATTGTACAGACAAATATATATTTTCATGGTCCATCTGGCCCTGGTGTTCTGCCCTCGTACAACCGTACCCTGTTGAAGTGGTGGAAGGTATACATGGACTGGCTTCTGATCCACGGGTGTCTGCTGGAGCTTAACACTTGGTGAGTAAGAACCTAAGTTGTTTTTTTACTTCAGTTATTATTAATTAAAGGGAAAGTCTGATTTTTTAGCAAAGTTTAGGTCGGTCCAGATTAGGATAATTCAAGATCATGAGTGATACTTTCACTGTGATGGAAGGTGTATGGGACGGTCGTTACTGAAAGACTGAAGTAAATGAGAATAAAGTTAGTGAGGAGCAGGGAGGGTTCAGAAAGTGTAGAGGTTGTGTGGACCAGATATTTGCATTAAAATCAACTGTGGAGAATTATATTGGGAAGAGTAGGAAGTTGTATGCTGCCTTCATGGACTTGGAAAAGGCATACGATTGGGTTGATTGGAGAGCTATGACAGAGGAGTTGAGGATTTACGGTGTTGGAGGGTGTTTGCTGAAAGGCATGGGAAGCCTTCTATGCAGAGGCAACGGCATTTATGCCGGTAGAGGGTGATCTAAGTGAGAATTTTTATGTTAATGTACTACTGATACAAGGGTGTGCCCTGTCACCATGGCTCTTCAATTATATATGGATGGTTCTGTAAGAGCTGAAGGCCAAAGTGAATGACCTGGGGGCGAAGCTGACATTGAATGGAGTAAATTGGTCTTTTGTGGCAAGCTTATTTGCGGATGACACTTCTGATGGCTGAGAGTGGGAGTTACAGAGGGTGGTGGATGAGTTTTAGTCTGTATGTAAACGAAGGAAACTGAAGGTGAATATTGTTAAAATTATGGTGATGATATTTGAGAGGGCAGAAACTGGATTGATCGACTTTGCTACACTCTACAGAGTGGGAATACCAACTAGGAATAAATGTGAGATAACTCTGGGGTTTGAGAGGATGGAGGAAGTAAAGGAGTTTAAGTACCTGTGTACTGTTCTGTGTGAACATGGATGTATGGAAGGAGAAATTAGGGAGAGCAGGGAGGGTTAGACAGGTCATATATAGGATTACTGGGGAAGATTATGAAAGGTAGAAGTAGAAGTATGGAAGTGAAAAGGAGACTACGAAATGGCATAATCCTGCCAACACTGACATATGCGTTGGAGACATAGATTAGGGCTCATTCACAGCATTAGAAATATGCATACCTTGCATGAAGAGGTGAAAGCAAGGCTAACTGAATGTGTGGATACTGCGGGGATCGCATGGTGCTGTGTTTGTTTACGTGTTGCTGCAGCAGCGGAGAACGTATCGTACGGAGACACCAATATATTATCAACATCTTATTTTGATTTAGTACTGTTACTATCATTGACGACGTAAAATGTAAAATATAATTATAAAAGGCCTGTATAAGTTTGTGTATCATTCTAAATTTGTTATCTTTGCGTATAAGCGGACTAAAAAGCCTCTTCTGAAATAATAGGAGATAATATTTTTATTCATGGCTGTATTCGTATGGAAAAGGGTCCAAGATAAGTTAAAAATATGTAAAAAATATTGAATATGTTATACTAAGTCGTTCCACAATAGGAAGCCCAATACAACTTTGCCCGACATAGGACATTTTTTCCAGCCTAGAAATCGCCATCAAAATGCCGTTTGGCAACTCGCATTAAAGTGTGGGCTCGCCTATTGCTGGATGGATATTATATAGAGGAATCACAGGACAGTCGAGTGGAGGAAAAGTATTTGGAATATTTTACGCTCTATCGGTTTTAGTTTGGAGACTACCGAGCATAGAACAGGGATATCAGGTGTTGAGTCTGAATGTTAAGTGTGGAGGGGTACGAACTTTAGCAAATTATATATACATTTACTAACCAACCCTCCAGAAAGGCTTAGTCACTTCGCCCACAAGTCTCATTTTGGTTTTTGTAGAGTGGTACATAAAGAATTCGAAATCGTTAAGAAAGTTGTATGAATGTTTTTCATGTACTGAGTAGGGGAAAAATATAATTAAAAGCTATAAAAGTTTTAATATAAAACATTTGGCAAGAAATGCATATATAAAAGAATCAGTTGCAGACAGGGCCATTGAGATGAGCATAACCTTTCAACATGGGATATGACGACCTCTCCCTTTGTATACTAATCATATATTAGAGCAAATATTCTATCATGCTAATCACTTTACGTTTTCAGATGGATTTTTTGTATTTTTTTTATGGGAGGGTGGGGGATACAAGCCTTATTTAGACAGGTGTTAATTTAGTGTCTTTGTGGAGAAGGCTTACAAGGCTTGTTTGTTTCGTGGTATAGTCAGGTGGAATCAGAAGCCTCCAATTTTCTTATACGATCACAGGGTCCTTAAGAGAGGAGTTAGTGGGAAGTAAAGTAAGCCAGACTACTTACCCATTTCTGTATTAAATTCTTTCGTTAAAATTCCCCCTTCCCTTCAACTCGTTTGTATAGTTCAATTAAATATGGTATGTATTATGACTAGTAACTGGATTTATTGACGATCAGTTGTGGCGGTGATATGACTACAAACTGAATGGCACAAGGATATTAATAATCTATTGTCCAAAAGACCACACTCATCTGTCAGTCATAACATTTTCGACAGCCATAAACGTTATAGTGTCTACAGTAATAGTTATTAGTTCCAAATTTTGCATCCATAGGTACAGCCACAATCAAATATCCACCGACACTTTCCTTCCATCGTGCAAATAAATGTCTCGTATCAAAATATAATCATAAAACATTTTACGTAAACTCAACCACCTCTATTATTATGAGGTGCTGCAAAATCATACACGTGTTGTTCCTTATTACAAAGATATTTACTACGATGGAAGGAAAGTGTCTGTGGATATTTGATTGTGGCTGTTCTCTAACTTATGAAGTAGGGAACAGCTCGGTAAAGGGTAGGTTATTCTTCCTTTGTATAGGCTGTCGAAGGCCAGACAAACGGATTAAAATAGTTGACCCAAATCAGTGCTGTATAGTCTAGTAGTAGGTAGGTCTGTTGTCTGAAGGTTGCTGGTTTTCAGTTCGATTACCTGGTGTGGGGACACTTTAAATATTCAGAATGTAAATACTTAATGCATATGTTAACTTTTTTTTTTTCATAGATAACTTTGGGCCTCTCATCTCAATACAGGTAAAAAATTAATGTTTTATCTATCCAATGGCTCATAATTTCATATGTTAGTCAGTCAATATTGTCAATTCTAAATGATTAGAGTGAAAATTTTTACAGTTCTTCGTGTAACACTAGCTTTCCTATTGTCTGGATATACTTTCAGTTTAGTGCACCATAGTACTTAATCAAGAAGCTTTCAATATGAAATATAACAAGGTTTGATATACTTGTAATTTTTCTTATATATATTGTCAAATTCGACATGAAAAGGAGTGTTTGGCTACAGTAATAATTTTTTTAACACGAATACTGTCTCTAATATGCGGTGATGGTAATTTTCATCTAAAAAGTTATATAGTGCTGTCCATTTCAGATGAGATTTCTGTATGGGAATTTGGACAAGGCATCAGCATGGTCTAGTGGCTCTCCAACAACATTCGGACCTGGCATTTTAGTCATACAGAGGAGACAGCAACATGGTCATAGGAGGTTGGTCCAGTTTAACGGACTTCATCCTTATCAATTCAATGTGTGTAAAACCTGGTCATACTGTAATTTTCTTGCTATACTGACGTTTGAGAATAATGCTTAATTAAACTGGTAATATGTATTCGTACTAATACGTTTTTTCCATTCAGCCCTGAGAGTGGACGCGACTAAGTTGTCTGCTGATTCACAAAGGTTGGACAGACAGTTGGCGGCAATGGACGTGTCGCATGATCATGGAATTAACATCCAGGTGGTGTTCTTGATGAAGCAACACGACTGTAACCTTACTAGAAACTGAAATGTTTAGTCAAAGCCAGTAATTGAAGATGTTCTAAGTAATATATGGGTAATGCAGAACCTCTCAAAAAAATGGTTAATATTTATCGCCATGGAAACTCAATAACTGTATGTGTATGGAAGAATAAAACTAGTTTATTATGTACCATTTTATTTACTCTTTAATCCCTTGAGATTAGGTGAATTACTCCTGGGTAAACTGGACTACTGCTTGGTCCTCAACACGTCAGTAGTAGTATCTGAAATGAAAATAAACTGTTTAAGTATAATAAAAGCAAGGGTGAGTAGACGTGCTGATTCATGGGCATATCTAGACAAGGTCTGTATAGGGTGAAAAATAACTTGTCAATGCTATATAATAACTAACTGAAACAAACATTAAATTGTGCCATGAGAATTCGCCTTTACTCTTTGTACAGAACCGATTCAGGCGACGTAATGTCAGTGCTCTACAAACCTAGTTTTAAATTTATTATTACAAAAATGTTAATTAAAGCAGGTCAAGCCAAAACACCACTATTCTATACTTGTCATAATTATACGTGATGATAACTTCTAAGTTTTGTATTAGCAATCCTATACCCAAAATTTATACAATCTTAAGCAAGGAATACTGTAATAGGACTAACGCCGTAGCTTAAAAAAAAATTGAGGGTCCTAACTGGTGCTCTATGAATCCCCCAATATAATCCAGGTCACAGAACCCTTCAGTATTTCTAATAGGGAATCTGTTGCCCGGAGTAGTTTGGAGAATTCATAGAGCTCCAGTAAAGGACCCTTACTTTTTTTAAACTACGGGCCTAAATCATTCAATCAATGGAGCTGAACATATATTTTTGTTACTATATTTTACCTCGCTCTATAAGTATAACCAGTCTTGCAAGGACCAATGTCTGTTGCTGTATGTAATGGAATAACCAAATGTTGCAAATAATATACATACCGGCACCAAGTATCGAGTTGTAACCTCAATGTTCTAGATAGCTGCAGCAATATCATGGATGGATAACCATGCAGTCAGTTCACACCACCACCACTCGCAATGCAGGGTTCGTCAATGATGAGCTGTCGTATTAAACACATTGTCAGGGCATTTGCTTTTGTCTCTATAATGGCCCTCAATGCCTTCCGACAAGCGTGCGTCCACCAACACCGTAAATCCTAAGCATATCTGTCATAGCTCTCCTATCAACCCTATCATAAGCCATCTCCAGGTCCATGAAGGCAGTATTCAGCTTTCTACACTTTCCAATATATTTCTCTACTGTTAATTTTATTGTAAAGATCTGGTCCACACATCCTCTCCTCTTTTTGAACCCCCCCTGCTCCTCACTAACTTTATTCCCTGTTACTTCAATCAGTCTCTCAGTAACAACTTTCTCATACACCTTCCCCTGCACACTAAGAGGCCTTATTCCCCTATAGCTACCACACTCATTCATACTCCCCTTCCCCTTATACAGAGGCACAATTATGACTTTCCTCCAATCCTCTGGCACCTCTCCATGCCTCAAAGCCAATGTGTATATAAGTAACATCCACTCCACCACTACCACCTACAACCCACACTATACATGCACGACCTACCAACACCCCAGGCACCACAAATACACATAGCCTCCTACGCAGACGACATAACACACATGTACACACAGAAACGCAGACACGACTACTCATCCTCCAACCCTACCTCAACACACTTAATGCCTGGTTCACCACAAACAGACTTAAAATAGCACCCACCAAGTCAACTCTCACCCTTCTCACCAACTGGAATGCAGAACACCGCTACACACCACACCTCACCATAAACAACACACCTATACCACACACACACACACACACCCAAAATACTTGGCATAACATACAATACATCCATGACATTCAAACAACATATCACGACCATTTAAAAACAAATGCATGCAAAGACTTAAAGTCCTCAGATCACTTGCCAGCACAACATTCGGACACAACAAAGAAACCACAACCACAGTATACAAACAATATATTCGATCAGTGTTGGATTATGTAAGCCCTGCCTGGGCCTCAAACCTCGCTGAGACTCATCACAACACCCTTCAAACCACACAGAACAGAGCCCTAAAGACAATCACAGGCTGCACAGCTACCACACCTACAGACCACCTACACTATGAAATCAAAGTCCTCAAAATCAAGGATCATCTTGACATGAGAGGCACACAAACACTTGCTGCAGCCTCCACAAACCCACACCACCCAATACACTACATGGCACAACACCCACACATGCCAAGGAACATCAAAACAACACCCAGTACACGATACCATACACAAATACTATCATCTCTTACACCCTGCCCACCCCAAACCAATCTCCAGAAACATATCCATACTCAAATCGCTCATCAGTCCATCCATACACTAAAAAACAACACACAGCTGCATGAACGACCTCCTGACATCCACCCATCTGAATCATCTCTTCCCCGTGAGGACAGAGTCCACCTGGCCAGGCTGCGGTGTGGCCACCACCCGGCCCTTCTGACATATCAGAAGAGGTTGGATGGAGCCATTGCGGATGTCTGTCCGGGATGCAACACAGCACCCCATTCCATTAAACACATTATTAAAGACTGCAACGCACACAACCACACACTCTGAGGGCACTGTGGGAAAGCCCGGTTCAGGCCATGGCCTTGCTCAGGAGCTCGGGGCTACTCGGCCAGACAGCTTGAGGAACTTCAACAACAACAACCACCACCAACACTTCAACATTTCTGCAGTTATCCCATCCACCCCCGGGGCCTTTCCCATCTTCAACCTTCCTATTGCTTTCCTGACAATTTTCTTCCCTAGTTAACTTCCTGCACACCTGTCTCCTACCACCTGCATCTATCCTCAGGCATTTCACTACCGCCTCCCCTCCCGTCCCTTCACTCGTCAAATGATCAAAATGCGTTTTCCACACCTCTTTCACACCCTCTCTTCCATTCACAGTAACTCAATTTTCACGCTGCCAGGCTTCTCTTCTCCTTTTTTCCTTACCTCTTTCCAAAATAAGAAAGGATTTATTCGAATTGTGATGTTACATTCATGTCACATTTTGATATTCTAAAACACACTGCATAAGTTCTACAACAAAACCAATATTAAACAAACTTTAACGGTCTTCACGAAGCCTTAATTCCAGCCAGGACATTGAAAAAATAAAAACATTGATATCATCCAATGTGTACCAACTTTACCGAAGCAACACGAGTGATCCATAACTTTGGTATGATTTCAAAACTATCCACCCCTGAGTACCGATACTTAATCATAATGTACAATATTTGTTTTACTACAAGAACGTTTGATGTCAGTCTGGTGGTCAACAATGGTCTCGGGAATGAGGAAACTTTCCCGTGATAATATTGCCTTGTGTATGAGAAAACCTCCAAACAATCCATAAGTGTCAGTTTCGAAACACAGCTTGAACATTTCTGAGACACTACAAATCTAAGGTTAATTAAAGGTGAACACATTACCTATATGTTACGATTATAGATCCCCGGGAATTATGAGTAAGATCCTATCATTATGCTTACCAAGTAACGAAGTAATATACTGTACCGGAGAACACTTGTAGAAGCTGACGGGGTGAGTACCGAGGACAGACTGAAGGCAGCCTTTAGACAGGTGTAGCCACCAAGCTGTGGCCGGTGGGGTTGAGGCCTCTGTCCCCCACCCCCCTCCCTCCTCACGTGACCAGATCCACAGCTGCCAACGAATTATTATTATGTTAGTATTATTGTGAGCAACAGCTAGTTATATAGACATTGTGTAAAAAAACTGTATTTTATCAAATAAATGCTTAATTTTATTACTAGAGATAAATTCACATAACAATATTTTAGGCCTGTAATATCGTATTCAGTTTATTCTACATGACAACTCAATCTGGAAGTCAACCGAGAGTCTAAGAAACGTGAAGCTCACAAAACTTATAACTTCACTTCACTCTTCATTTCTGTTATTATCTTGCACAATATGTAAAAAATATAAATCTACCATTTCTGTTTTATCAAACTGTAAATATCCATATCACACATGAAAACACATCTCTGCTTCACACGGTTCTCAAGCTACGAATAATAAACGACTCAAGTCAGCAACTGGTTTGTTAAGACTTCCCAGGTGGTAGTTTATCCGTTTGTATGTGTAACTAGGGAACTACACAATGGAGGACAACCAGCCTGGGTTTGTAGTCAGAGATATCCCTCTCCTAGGTGGAATGCCAACCATGACTAACAAATCCATACCTGCCTTCATTTGTGTAATACTCTATTTCCATTGTCATGTAAATGGGGTTCCCAGGAGGAAGCTCATCACACCCAAGTCAGTCCCTCCACCCAAGTCAGTCCCTCCACCCAAGTTATTCCTTCCACCCAAGTCAGTCCCTCCACCCAAGTTATTCCTTCCACCCAAGACAGTCCCTCCACCCCAGTCAGTCCCTCCACCCAAGTCAGTCCCTCCACCCAAGTCAGTCCCTCCACCCAAGTTATTCCTTCCACCCAAGACAGTCCCTCCACCAAAGTTATTCCTTCCACCCAAGACAGTCCCTCCACCCAAGACAGTCCTTCCACCCAAGTCAGTCCCTCCACCCAAGACAGTCCCTCCACCCAAGTCAGTCCCTCCACTCTACCTACCTCTTGTGATTTCAACTCCAAGAGGACGACACCAACTTCCACCATCCTTCCAATATCACCTTCCTCGTAACAGCTGATACGCGTGATAACCCTAGATGTAATACTCAAATACGATACACGCAAAGGAAATAAAGGAAATAATTAATGAATTTGGTAGAATAATTTTGGCAGGAGAATAACAAACCACTTCCTATGCTAATTTTTGACGTCCATTGTCTGCAAACTCTACTGTAACCTGATATTGAAATAGAGCACGAGCACCAACATTTTATACTAATTTCATAATACAATGTTCATACCATATCACCACCAGTGGAATAAATGCAACATAACCAATCACAAAACACATACCGTAGTGATTTGTAATTGCAACAGCCGTGGGAAGTGTTAAGGGGAATAATGAAGGACTACTTAAGAATATGAATGGAAGATCTATATTGTAGTATTTTCTGAACGGCTAGGTAGACTTTAACTCACCTAAAATGCACAACCTATTAATGAAACAAGTGGTCGTTCCTGGAGATAAAATTAAGAGTGGAGGGTTTAACCATAACGACTAGCACACTCTAAGACGAACATTATGCTCGTCATTTCTTCCCTCTGTCACTGTACTCGTCATTTTCATAAAGGAGTCATAGGTGCAACACGGATCTATCATGTGGTTTTTGGATGCAACATAAACACACAGGGCTTGGAAGGTCATGGCATCGAAATGTGTTCCTCTTCCCTCCTCCCACATCCCTTCCTCTTCCCTCGTCCCCCATCCCTACCATCACCATCACCACCATCACCACATAATTATGATCCTCTTAACAGAATTTGGATCGTGGTTCAAAGATTCACCAGGCAGTTAGTGAAGCTTCAACTGGGTGAAACAGAAAAAAAGAAGGTTACCTCAGTCAGTGTCTGAGTTGACCGAACCTGTCTACTTCTGTCTTCGTCCAAATGAGGATATACATACTTCCACTTGAGAGTTTTAATAAAGTTATAATTTTAAAGAGGTTGTCCGTTTATCAAGCTGGAGGGATATTAATTTGTTCAACCTATGTTAAGAACTAATACCTGGAGTTTATATAGAGGTGGTAGGTACAGTCTCGCTCCAGAACAGGTGGAGTGTGGACGTACTCGTGGCGCTCTGCTTCCATTCTCGTTTGTGTTGTTGTTTTGTGTTGTTTTGGAGTTCTTGTTTGTGTTTTTTGTGTTGTTTGTGAGTTCTTGTTTGTGTGTTGCTGTTTCTGTGGTGTTGCTGGTGTTGTTTGTCTGTTGTGGTTCTGTGTATAGTTTTGTTGTGATTGTCTGTGTGGGTGTGTGTGTGTGTGTCCCTGGCTGATTGAGTGTTTAGTTGTTTGTGTTGTTGTTTCCTTTCCATCTAGGCCTTGCCTGGCCTGATGGAGAGTGCGGATTCCTGCTTGGAGGCCGACTTGGCAATGTCGGAGGAAGACGAGTCTCCAATTGAGGATCACTGGCCTGAGCTGCCTTCTCGCAACCCTCCCCCCCTCTCCTCGGTCACTCCGCAGCTCAGGTTGCAGCCGTCCACCTCCTCAACCTCTACCAAGCGACCTGTTGATGCCTCGTCCGACTCCTCGCAGGATTCCGATGGTGTGGACTGTTTACCTCCAGCTGCCAAGACTGCCAAGGGTGCTTCAGCTGTGCACGACGTACCTTCTCTGCCTCACCCTGGTGTTTCTTCTTTGTATACCAACTCCTTGCCCTCGTCCAACCTTCCTGCTTTTGCCCCGAGAGATGCCTATGTCAAACTCTCCTTCTCTGGAAACCCATCTACAGACACAAAGCTGCGTTGGTTGTCTGATGTCAACAGGGCCTTCCAGTTGCAGCGTGAACTGGCTGAAGTCAAGATGGCTGCTGTCACCTCCCGGTTTGTCTACATCTCTAGGAAGCGTCAGGACATCATTGATAGAGTGAAGGCTGGTGAATTTTTATCTCTGCCTCTCATTCTTGAAGACTCACCTGAGAGGCCTCGTAAGTTCCCCAGCTACATCCTCACCCGTTTTCCTATTGATGTTGACCCGAAACTTGCCAAAGGATACCCTGGTGTGTACTTTGCCCGTCGTTTTTTCCAAGATGGTTCACCCATTAGCCGTATTGTTGTTGTCTGGAGTCAACCCGATCCACCTCCAAATGAGATTTCCTTTGATTTCCTCCCTTGTCTTCCACCGTGTGAGGTGAGGAAACTTCATAATGACCAGCCTTGGTGCTACAGGTGCTGGGGAGTTGGGCATATCTCCCGGTACTGTTCTGCCAGGCCGAAGTGTGCATGGTGTGCGGCCGACCATGATTCCAAGACGTGTCCTGTCAGGGGTGAACCATCACGTCCTGCTGCCTCCACCTCTGAGCCTTCACCTCCTGAAGATACGTCTCGATGGAAGTGTCCACGATGCCTTCAGCCAGGGGTTAACGTGTGGCATGGATGTACTCGACGTAAGGTCCAGGCTCGTGTCTCTACTATTGCTCCGCCTCCACCACCTCCCCAGTCTGCTCCTCCTACCAACCCTGCCTCACCTCCAGACCTGGCCCTCCGCAAGTCTGTTGCTACCCTCATGGCACGATGTACGGCTCTTGAAAACCGCTTTTCTGCCCTTGAAGCCAGGATTGATGGGCTGGTTGCCGCTCAGGCTGCCAATGACTCCAAACTCTCCACCTTGGTCGAGGCTCAGCAGGCCATCATCTCAACTGTCACTACCCTTACCGAAAAGATGGATACTGTTGCATCTCGCCTTGAAAAGCTTTTCGAGTCAGTCCCTTCTCCTGGTCCATCTTCTTCTCCAGGTCGCTCATCTGCCCCCACTCACCGGACTTCTACCTCCAAATACAGAGTTCGCTAGTGATTGCCGGCTGGATGTCATCTCCTGGAATGTATGTGGTATCACCAGTTATGCTAAGCTCACTCAACTCAAGGCCTATGTTTTTCGTCATCATCCCAGTGTTATTTTTCTCCAGGAAGCATTTCCAGGACGGCCGCTCGCTCTTGGGCAAGCTCCTCTCCTCTCAGGTTATGTGCCATATGTTCATCTGGTAAGGAATGGTCTCCTGACTTACATACATAGCTCCTTGCCACATCGCCTTCTCCGTACCTCCACTGATCCTGACATGACCTTTCAGCTATTTGAGGTTCTACCTGGGAATGGAGTACTCCAACTATGTAATGTCTATTCTGCCCCAGCTAGACTCACTCTTGAGGCTCTTCCTTCTCCAACAGTGCGTGGTATGGTGTATATGGGAGATTTTAATGCTCGGCATTCTGATTTGGGTGATGGTACTGGCTCTATTAATCGTAATGGTGTTCGTCTCCTTTCATACATCCGCAAGCATCATCTGACACACTGGGACACTGGTGGTGCCACTCATTGCCGGGGAGGTACTCTGGATTACATCCTCTCGTCTGGCCTGATAGCATCTCAGGTCCAGTGCTTCTCCGTGCCAGACTTATTCTCTGATCACATTGCTCTTCGGTTTCATTATTCTCTAACTGCTGGGTCAGGTGCTTCAGCCACTCGTTTGCGTATTGCTGTGCCCCCTAAATATTGCCCGACTTACATCTTATTTATGGCCCATGTATTCCCTACATTTGACATATCATCAGCTGAACAGTTGTACTCTGATCTTGTATCAGCTACTCATGACTTTTATAGGCTATACGTCTCCCGGCCACACCTCCAGCATCGCCATACTGCCCACTCCTGGACGCTGGATGCACGTATACAGGAGGCAAAGGAGGAGGCTGAACGTGATGGCCTATTGTTTCAAGCCAACCCAACCCCTGACCTACTCCATCGTTACCAGATGTCTAGGGACGCTTTAGTTGCCCTGCAGGATTGTGCTCACACTGAGTCTTGGCAGCGGTTCACGGACAGCATCAACCAGCAAACAAGTGTGGCTTCTATGTGGCACCTCATCCGTCGGGTTGTTAAAAAGACACCGGCCACTGCTCGTCATCACACTCCTGCCGATTATGCCAAACAACTTGTCGATGCCTGGTCAGAACAATCTACCCCAGCCAGTCTACCCATCCACATACAAGATGCACTCGCTTCCCGTGCTGCTGTCCATCGGCTACGTCTAATGTCTGCTCTGTTACAAGATGATGACGATGATGCAGAGGAGATAACTGAGGAGGAGTTGCGCCGTGCTCTCATTCGGGGTAGAGCTTCTTCCCCTGGTGATGATGGTATTACTTATGCTGTGCTGCGCCTACTTCAACAAGTTCCTGGGAACCCTCTACTTCGACTGTACAATCTTTGTCTTCGTGACGGTTGTGTACCACGAGCCTGGACCAGCAGCACAATAATACCCATCCCTAAGCCCGGCACTGCGAAGTTCAGGCCTATTTCCCTTACTTCCTGTTTCTGTAAGGTTATGGAGAGAATCTTACTCAATCGTCTCATGTACAGACTGCAGGATCGCCTCTCTCCATGGCTGTTTGGTTTCCTTCCCCAGCGGAGCACACATCACTGCCTAGTCGACCTGTACTCTCGCCTTTCCAGGGACAGTGTGGTGGCCTTCATTGACCTTCGAAGTGCCTTCGATGTTGCTAATAGAGACGTCATTTTGGATCAACTGGTTGACTTTGGGATAAAGGGTAATCTACTACGGTGGATTCGGGGCTACCTGAGTAACAGGACCTCCCGTGTGTTTTTCAGTGGTGCACTCAGTCCTTTGCGCAGTTTTCATCTTGGTACGCCTCAAGGTGGTGTTCTCAGCCCATTGTTATTTAATATTCTGATGCATCGGTTGCTCACTTCTCTCCCTGATATTCCTGGAACTACAATTACGTGCTATGCTGATGATATCTGTGTTCATTCTACCTCACCAAGGGATCTCCAGCGGTTTCTTGACTCCTTCTCTGTGGCATTATTGTCTCCCCAGATAAGAGCAGAATATTCACCTGCCGCCTTCCTCAAGCTCAGCCAGTGTTCACCATTGGAGGGACTGTCATTCCCATGTGTTCCCAGTACTGCTACCTGGGTGCGCCAGTCAATATTTGGCCGATTGTCCCTGCCAGACCTCAAGACCATCCCATTGTCCAGGACTTATTGGGTCGTCTCCAGCGCCGACTTACACCACTTCAATGGCTATCTAACAACTCCTCGGGCATCTCCATCCCAGTAGCCAGGACCATCTATATTGCTTTTATCCGTTCAGTTGTTGATTACCTTTCCCCGGCTCTGATTCAACTTCCTAGGGCTACTCTTGAAACTTTAGAAAAATTTCAAAATAGAGCAATGAGAATTATTCTCGGCTGTCCAATGTCGACCAGGATAGTGAACATGCAGCGTGAGTTGCGTCTTCCCCCATTAGTGGAGAGAATTTATTCTAATGTTACTTGCTTCACTGTCAAGTGCCTCCATTTCCCACATCTTTCACCCCATTACTCTCAGTTAGTCAGGACTTCTCTTAGACCAAACTACCCGGTCCCTCCCATACTGCCTGCTGGACGTACTCTTATAAGGTCTGTTTCCTCTGTGCTCCGTGGTCTTAATATAGATATAATGGTTGCAGACGTCCCACCAGGGCCCCCTCCATGGATGCTACCAACACCTGATGTGAGCTTTACACCTACTTCCAAGTCGGAGCTGCCTTCTCTACAGCAGCAGTTGGCTCTGGAACACATAGAAACAGTGACTTCCTCCATCACAGATCCATACTGCCTCTACACTGATGGCTCATTGCAGGTGGATGGTGCAGCAGGTTGTGCTGTTTTCTCGCCTGACCTGGAGTCACCTCCAGGGGGCTGGGTTGGCCGTCGTCTCTGTAACCACTCTAGCTCAACATTGTGTGAACTGTATGCCATTCTGGATGCTGTTAGTGTTGTTTGTCAACGTGGAGTGAATGCTGCCATTTTTTGTGACTCCAAACCTGCCCTTCATTCCCTCTCTAGTGTTCAGCCCACACACTCTACTGTTATTCAGCAGATTTTATCGTTTTTGGCCTTATTGCGTCACCGTAACTTGACTGTCAAATTTTTATGGGTGCCATCCCATGTAGGTTTACGTCACAATGGTACAGTTGACAGACTCGCAAAGGAAGCCTGCCATCTGCCTCCTCGTGGTGCTGGACGTCCTCTCTCCCTGACATGTTACCTCTCTAAAGTCCGCTCCGCCGCTCTCCTCCCTGTACGGCGACGCAGGGATGCAGAGAGGCCCTTCAGCATCTCCATCACCCATTACGAGTCTGTCTGCCATCACAAATATTCCTACCGTCGTCGAGGCCTCATGGTTCGGAGGCACAATGTAGTCTCTGCTCGTTTGAGGCTTGGCTACCGGCCACCGTGGCAGGTTGCTGGGATGCAGGGTGAGCCTCCCTTCACTGAGTGTCGCTTGTGTCGAGCGCCTCGTGCTAACACTATAGAGCACTATTGCCTAGCCTGCCCCACTGTTCGACACTTGCTGCCCCAGGGCCTGCCACTTGATGTGGTTTGTCGACACCTGCTGAACCATCAGGTTCTGGAGGAACTTCTGGTGCGCCACCCTCGTTTTGGTGGATTTAAGTAGGTCATGATATAAATATTTGTCTGTATGCTTGTGCTTCATTCTGTTATGTTTTCGTGATGTGAGTGTGTGTGCGCATGTGTGTGTGCTTGCGTGTGTATGTTGTCATTGGGTTCTCGTGAGTCCCGCTTACCCTTGTGTACTGTTGTCTGCCTATTGACTGACGCTACGGCGCAATGAATTAAAAAAAAAAAAAAAAAAAAAAAAAAAAAGGTGGTAGGTAGTCTGTTACTTGCCTTAGTTGGAGGAATTTGTGAATCTTCAGTCAACCAATTGCTGAGGAATCCTTCAATACTCTGGAGTAGTTCGGGCAATGCAAGGAAAAGCACTGAATTACTAATGTGAGAAGCGGACAACTAAGTGAAACATGTACAGCCACAATCAAATAACCACCGACTCCTTCCTTCCATCGTGCAAATAAATCAGTATCATATCAAAATATTATCATACAACACCTTACGTCATCTCAACCCCCTCAATTATTACTATGTGGTGCTGCAAAATCATACACGTGTTTGTTCTTTATTACCAACATATTTACTACGATGGAAGGAAAGTGTCGGTGGATATTTGATTGTGGCTGTACACTCGCAATCCAAGATATGTATCCAGGCTTGC